>JASDQU010242874.1:46088-66519 GCA_032191745.1 Picea mariana
TTAACACAAAAATTAGGTGGACTATATCTTTCTAGTTGCCTTATTTCCCTCACTGATATCCTCAATACTGGAGTATGAAGTTCTTCTTATTCTTCTGATTCATATTTTTATGTTGAATCAAATTTTGCATTATCCAACTCAAACTCTATTTTCTTGGGTTCTTCTTTACTTGGTGAGATTTACTGTTTGGGAACATATTTAACCTCTCTAAAAACAACATCTCAGCCATAGAAAACCTTCTTAGTTTCAAGGTTCCAAAGTTTATATCCTTTTATACCATATTTATAACCAAAAAAGATACACTTTTCAGCTTTATTATCCATCTTACTCATGTTTTCCTTTGGAACATGTACATAAGCATCACATCCACACACTATTAGATGTTCAAGAGAGGGTTTCTTACTAGTCCATACCTCATGTGGAGTTTTTTCATCCAACGTTGATGAGGGTGATTGATTGACCAAGTAAAATGCACTACACATTGTCTTTACCCACAATTCATGTACCACTAAGTTGTTGGACAAATGAGAGGGGGGGGTGAATCAGTTGTTACCGTTCTTAAACAATTATGCTTCTTTTAAAATATTTACAAGGCATTCAATGATGATCACAATAATGCAGGGAAATAAACAATGGCACATTCAGCATCAATCACATATATGAGAAACACAGAGACAGATATTTCCCAAGGAAACCCATACAGGGAAAAAACCTCTTCTTCTTTATATGATAAGTATTATTTACATTCTTTACATTATCATACATATGAGCACCAAATCATTGTGAGGCCACAACCTCTGATTTGCAAGCTGCAACTTGATAAGAGCACCAACTCTCTGTTTTTCTCTAGCACCCACTAGAAGGAAGCACCAACTCCCTGGTTTCTCTAGCACCAACTAGAAGGAAGCACCAACTCCATATGTTCAAGCACCCACTTGAACCTCTGAGGAAACCAATCCTCCCTAGCACCTCCCAAACACCCTGGATTATGAATATGAAACACTGAAACCTATTACAGTTATATAGTGATCAATAACAGCTTACTAGTCTCATCATTGTTTTGCTAGATTTTGCTACTCAAACTTCCTCACTGTCTTACAGCATGCATCTGCTGCCCATTCTATTCTTCTACTTTTTATGCTCTATGCATCATATCCATTCATTGCACAGTTCTTCTTCTGTTATATTCATTTGCTGCACTCTGCTCCTTCTTCACACATGAATCACCTTCAACAACAACATCCATAGAAACTCCAATAGCAACGAAAACCTCATCTCTTCTCTGTACCATGTATATATATAGCTTATGTGCATCTTGTGCATGCAATATTCATCATTCCTCTTCATGCTCATACCGCGCCAATCTCCTCCACATCTCAAGTGCTCTACGTGATCATCACCGCGACTCTTCAGCTTCTCTGGCAGTTCACTAGGTGTTATGTCGAGATTCCTTTTTCTCTCTGGTAGTTGAGACTCTTTGTTTTCTCTGTTACAGTCAAGCTCATCCTTTCTGTTTCAGTTATGAGCTCCAACCCTCATCCAGCTGTCAATTTCCTCCATGAATCGTCTTCATTCCACTGGTAGATTCCATGTAACTCTTCAACTCCTCTGGAAATCACACAGAAGTCTCTTCACATCCTTTGGTAGAAACCATCAATGGTTTCTAGCAGTTACACTGTGAGGATCAACATTATCCCTCCGATCATGCTCATGTTCACCTCCAACATTGGATTAACTCTGATGAGTTCTTGTGTTATTTACCCATTTCTCACTTTCGCAATTCGGAGATTCTGCGATGAGACATCTTGAGTCTCCATGTCACAAGTTCTGAAACTTCGAAACAGAGTTTTTCTATGCTGGCTCCTTCCTTTATATGACCATGGCTATGACCAAGTGCTTATGAAAAAATCACTTTTGCGATTTTTCAATTTGTGAATCTGGATATGAGGCATCTCGACTCTCCAAGTTGCGATCCTCGAAACGCCGAAAAGAAGCTTGTCTGCATGTACTCTTCTCTTCATCTCTTCGATGGTGTGACCACTGGCTGAGACCACGCTCTTATGCATAAAGCACTTTCACGATTTCACATTTCATGAATCTGGAGATGAAGCATCTAGACTCTCCAAGTCGTGATCCCTGAAACCTCGAAATGGAGCTTATCTGAACTGACCCCTTCCCTTCTCGTGACCACCGGCGGTGACCACAGGCTATGCCAAAAAGGTGCTTCATATTTCGCAAGTTTATAAACTTCATCGAGTCTGATCGATGATTGAAATCTCCATAGATCTGACGGTCCAGATCTTATCGGGATCTCGCATCTCGTTGTTCCTTAGATGGAGGTTCTTGTCACTCCAAGTCGCGATAGGCGAAATTCCAAGATGGAGCTTAGATCAATGATCTAGAATCCTTGGTGATATGATGGTCCAGATCTTATCGTGAGTTTTCATCCCGCAATTCTTTTGATGGAGGGTCTCATCACTCCAAGTCGCGATACGCGAAACCCTGAAATGGAGTCTTTGACATGCTCTAATCTTCTGCCATGTGTCCCTCTTGAATCAACGGTCAATATTTTATTGAGACTTCGCAACTCCACGAACCTTTGTTGTGCCTAATCGACGGTCCATATTTGGCCTCGATCTAATGGTTGAGATTGAATCGCGATTTCACATATCATGATTTCGATGGTTATGTTTCTTGCCTCTCCAAGTCGCGATTCGCGAAACTCCGAAATGGAGTCGGATCAACGGTCCAGATCACACCTTGATCTGACGGCTGCGATTAAATCATGATTTTGGGAGATGAGAGGTTGGATCATTTCATACTTTTGACTTTCTAGTCAGCGAAATTTTGATCTATGTCCACGTGTCATGCCTGAAGATGGACGGTCCTCCTTCTTTCGGGATTTTGTATGCCCGTTTCTCCTTTCACTTTAATGAACGTGCAAGTTCTTCATGATCCAATGATGGTTGAGTCTGGCACTCGGATCTGATGCCTAAGATATGTCCTCCTCTTCTACACATTATTTTTTTCTACTAACAAATCTGACGGTCCTCCTTCTTTCAGAAATTTTGAATGAAATCCTACGATCAGAAATGCTTCTCCTCTCGAGCTTACTTTGTTCTGCTTACTCTGATCTTGCCATCGATGATCTACCTACAATCCTTTGCACATTTTTTTCCATCTTTGTTGTTGTTCTTTCCATCAATGGCAAGCATACATTGTCTGTAAAACATGCCAACATAAGCATGCTCCTTGTTTTTTCCATCAATGTCATGTTCATCCTTTCTACAACTCCATTGTGTTAATGTGTGTATGGAGTAGTATTTTACCTTTCTATATTGCAGTTCTTACAGAATTCTTCAAATTCATTTCCAAAGAATTCTTCACCATTATCCATTCTCAAGACCTTTATTTTATTCTCTATATAATTTTCTAACAAAGCCTTAAACTCTTTAAATTTATCAAATACCTTGGGTTTCTTCCTAAGAAAACAAATCCATGTGTTCCTTGAGAAATCATCAATGATTGAAACATAATACATAGATTTTGATCAAGAATATTTTTGGCATGAAATGAGAGCGGATATATAATAAATAAATGTACAAAGATATCTTAAGTATCCAATAATATAACATAAATGTATCAGAGATGCAACCATAAACACAGAGATACAGTAATACACAATTTCTATTAATGAGCGAAAATGTACAAAGACTGTAAAAATATAGAGTGAAAGACTTGCTAGAATGGTGGCAACTTATCTCTGAGAAGATATGTGATTGATACTCGCATTCACAAGAATATTATTGTTACAATGAAGCTCCAAATGCATTTTTATCATAAAGAGAATCCAAAACCCTAACCCTAGAATATGAAAAGCCAACAGTTTTGTGGACCCTGTTTTGGGTAGTTTGGTGTATCAACTTCTCAGGGGCGTAACTTTGGCATACGATCTATGTTTGGGGCGCACGATAGCTTGTTGGAAAGATCTATCCAAGGAATACACATGTTGTTGTCAGAATCTAACTTTGTGTGCAATATGATCGTGAAGATCCCTAAAAATGTTGTTTAGGGCCTCAGAACGGCCCCGGAAGATCGAGACCCGAAAAATAGAAGAAAAAATGCCAAGGTGGAAGATTGTCTTTCAAGCCAGTGGAATAGGTGGGTGGTATACGATATCCACCTAGATCAATCCTCCCTCCTTAGGAAGAAATGGTATCCATTGCATTGAGTTCCCGGGGGATCATTTGTTGAACCTGAACTGGTGAGTTGCTTGCCTTGTTGGTGAAGTTGTGTTGCTTATTTTGTCGAAGGTTGTCACAAACCTATTGTTGGCAGGGTTGATTTTGTTCAACCAGTCGAGCTACATGAGATGACTGTGTGCAAAAGGAATCTTTGTTCTTTGTTGCAACCTTGTCAATCTGATTATGTTGGATAGAAGGTGCTTGGGCCGAGGATGTAGTGGTTGTAGTGTCCTTTTGTTCACCTTTTGAATAGATTGTGAAGAATATGAATTTTGTAGTATGAGATAGTACCTTGCGAAACAGTTTAAGTGGGACAATAGTTGGAACTACCTCTGGTATTTTGTAGAGATGACCCCCGAGAGTGACAATGACACTATGGGGTCGAGACTCATAAACAACATGGTGTTTCCACATATATGGTTGGCCCAAGAGAACATCACAGACATCCAGTGGGAAAACATCACATAATACCTAATCGTTGAAGGGTTGGATGTTCTATGACAATAGATAGTGGACATTGTTGGCTGACACAGAGATCTCATCCCTAGCAAAGCCACCTAATGTTGTATATTTGTGGGTATGGTGTTGTTGAAAATCCCAATTGTTTGACAACCTCTGCTAAGATGAGGTTCATATGGATTCTTCTATCAACAATAAAATGCAGTGGGGTACCCTTCACCTACATATGTGAATGAAAAAGGTGCTCCCCCTCTTTAGGATATGTTGGTTCTTTTGGTTGAATTGTTGTGGCCGCGACAATAACAGTGGGATCTATGTCAATGATCTGTCTTCTATCAATATTTTATGAATCATATTATGAATTAGGGTTCAGCTCCATGTACTTGATCTTGACCACCAATGATTGTTTTGAGCGACATTCATTGGTGTTGTTCTAGGGGATTTTGTGGAAATCACACCATTTTCCATTATCCTTCTTCATCTTTCTGTTGACCTTCTTTTCATGTGGCTTGGACTAGTTTTCTAAAGGTTGGTTTTTAGGGATGTCTTTACCATACTTTGTTTGTTACATATTTGCAGACCTGAACTCCCGCTTGTTCCGGTGCTCAAATTTCTTCTTGATTTTAACAATATATCGATAAGCAGCACCAAGTGATGAGATGTCTAGAAAATCTATTTCAGTTTGGATGTATCTGTGTAGAACCCCATGGTATTTCATAACCAAATTTCTCTCAGAGTCTTTGATACCCATCTTGGTGCGTAAGGTATGAAATTTATTGGTGAAATCAGGAACTTATTGGCCCCTCTCTTGACATAGCGTGATCCATCTCATGTATTGTTCTTCATAGTTTCCAACAGGGTAATATTTTTCCTTGACCACATCCACACAAAAATCCCAAGTAGTCTCAGCCCCGTATATTCCAGAATCCTCTGTGGAAATTTGCTCCAAGTAAGTTTCCCACCGATGTTTGAGATTGGGGATAGCCTTAAGGAGTGTGAAGGTGATCTTTTCCCTGTTAGAAAAATTGTGAATAGAGAAATAACCTTCTAGCAAATTTAACCATTTGTCTATTGAATCCACATCTATATGTCCTTCAAATACAGGAATATCAAAATTAAATTGTACCTTGAAAGGTGAGGTGCCTCCAAAGTGGTCACTTGATGAAGACGAACCTGTTGTTATTGGCAGATGTTGAAGGACGTGGGAAAAATTCTCCATCATTTTGTCCCTCTGTCGCATGAGAGCTTGCTCAAGCAACATATTAATAGAATCTTCTGCTCCATCGTTTTTATTTTCTTCTGCCATGGAGGGTTTCTTGGGCATGTGAGAGATATTTTCCTCAAGAGAGACAATATAGAGACCCAACTTGTTATACTCGGACCTCGTCAGGGGCATGCACTGAAAGACGACCAAGAGAAGCCTGCTCTAATAGCACTGATCTGGATTATTTTCGGCACAAAATGAGAGTAGAGATATAATAAATAAATGTACTAGCGTATCTTAGATATCCAATAATATAACAAAAATGTATCATAGATGCAAAAATAAACACAAAGATACAGTAATACACAATTTCTATTAATGAACGAAAATGTACAAAGACTGTAAAAATACAGAGTGAAAGACTCGCTAGAATGGTGGCAGATTATCTCTGAGAAGAGATGTGACAAATACTCACATTTGCAAGAAGATGATTGTTACAATGAGGCTCCAAAGGCCTTTTTATCATAAAGAGAATCCAAAACCCTAACCTCGGGAGATGAAAATCCAACAGTTTTGTGTACCTCATTTTGGGTAGTTTGGTGTATCAACTTCTCGAGGGCGTAACTTTAGCATACGATCTTTGATTGGGGCGCATGATAGCTCATTGGAAAGGTATATATGAGGACTACACATGTTTCCATAAAAATTTGAATTTGTCTACACTTTGACTATGGTGAGTCCTAAAAACGTTGTTTAGGGCCTCAAAACAGACCCAGAAGTTCGGGACCCGAAAACTAGAAGAAAAATTGCCAAGGTGGAAAATTGTCTTTCAAGCGAGTGGAATAGGTGGGTGGCCACTGATATCCACCTAGATAAATCCTCCATCCTCAGGAAGCAATGGTACCCATTGTGTTGAGTTCCCGGGGGAGAGGGGGGAGCATTTGTTGAACCTGAACCTTGGTGAGATGTTTGTCTTGTTGGAGAAGTTGTGTTGCTTAGTTTGTTGAAGGTTGTCACAAACCTGTTGTTGGCAGGGTTGAGTCTATTCAACTAGTCAAGCTACATGAGATAACTGTGTGCATAAGGAATATTTGTGCTTTAATACAAACCTTGTCGATATGCTTATGTAGGATAGAAGGTGCTTGGGTCAAGGTTGTAGTGGTAGTAGTGTCCTTATGTTCACCTTTTGAACAGATTGTGAAGAAGATGAATTTTGTAGTATGAGATACTACCTTGTGGCACTATTTAGGTGAGACAATAGTTGGAACTACCTCTAGTATTCTATAGAGATGACCCCCTAAAGTAACAATGACACTACGGGGTCAAGAATCATAAACATCATGGTGTTTCCAAATATATGGATAGCCAAAGAGAACATCACAGACATCCAATGAGGAAACATCACATAATATCATATCCTTGAAGGGTTGGAAGTCGTATGAAAATCGGCACTATTGGATGACACGGAGATCTCATCCCTGGAGAGGCCACCCAATGTTGTATGGTTGCGGGTGTGGTGTTGTCGACAATCCCAATTTTTTACGACCTTTGCTAAGATTAGGTTCTGTTGGCTTCCTCTATCAACAATAAATAGAGCGGGGCCCCCTTCACCCACATCTGTGAATGACAAAGGGGATCTCCCTCTTCAGGATCTATTGGTTCTTCTAGTTGAATTGTTCTGGTCTCGACAATAATAGTGGGATTTGCGTCATCGATCTGTCTTCTATCAATATTTTCTTAATCATATTTTGAATCAGGGTTCGGCTCCTTGTATTTTATCTCGGCTACCAATGCTTGTTTTGAGTGACATTCATCGATGTTGTGCCAAGGGATTTTGTGGAAATCGCACCATTTTCTAGTGTCCTTCTTCGTCTTTTTGTTACCCTTATTTTCTTGTGGTTTGGACTGGTTTTCTGAAGGTTGGTTGTTAGGTTTGTCTTTACCATACTTTGGTTGTTGCGGTTTTGCAGACCCAAACTTCTGCTTGTTTTGGTTCTTAAATTTCTTCTCGATTTTAACATCATATCGATAATCAACATCAAGTGATGAGATGTCTAGAAAATCCATTTCAATTTGGATGTATCTGTGTAGATCCCCATGGTATTTATGAACCAAATATTGCTCATAATCTTTGATACTGAGATTTGTGTGCAAGGTATGAAAGGTATTGGTGAACTTTGGCACCGCTTGGCCCCTCTCTTGATGCAGCATGGTCCATCTGATGTATTTCTCTTCATAGGATGCAACAAGATAATATTGTTCCTTGACCGCATCCACAAAAAAATCCCAAGTGGGCTTGGCCCCATATAGTCCAGACTCCTATGTGGAACTTTTCTCCCAGTAAGTTTCCCACCAATGTTTGACATGGGGGAGAGCCTTAAGGAGTGTGAAGGTGATCGTTTCACTGTCGAAAAAATTGTGATCAGAGAAATAACCTCTGAGTAGATTTAGCCATTTGTCTAGGTCATCCACATCTATCTATCCTTCAAATATGGAAATATCAAAATAAAATTGTACCTTGAAAGGAGAGGTGCCTCCAAAGTGGTCGCTTGATGAAGACATGCCTATTTTTATTGGCAGGCATTAAAGGATGTGGGAAAAATTCTCCATCATTTTGTACCTTTGTCATGTGAGAGTTTGATCAGGCAATAGATTAATAGAATCTTATACTTCGTTGTTTTCTTTTCTTCCACCATGGATGGTTTCTTGGGTGTGTGAGGGAAATTTTCCTCAAGAGATACAAGCTTGAGACCCAACTTGCTATACTCGAACCTCGTCGTGGACATGCACTGGAAAATGATCAAGAGAAGCTTGCTCTTATACCACTGATCTGGATTATTTTCAGCACGAAATGAGAGTGGAGATATAGTAATGAAATATAGAGAGATATCTCAGATATCCAATAATATAACATAAATGTATCAAAGATTCAAAAATAAACACGGAGATACAGTAATACACAATTTCTATTAATGATCGAAAATGTACAAAGACTGTAAAAATACAGAGTGAAAGACTCTCTAGAATGGTGACATATTATCTCTGAGAAGAGATGTGATGGTTACTCGCATTTGCAAGAATATTATTGTTACAATGAGGCTCCAAAGGCATTTTTATCATAAAGAGAATCCAAAACCCTAACCCCAGAAGATGAAAAGCCAATAGTTTTGTGTACCTCGTTGTGGGTAGTTTGGTGTATCAACTTCTCGGGGGGGGGTAACTGTGGCATACAATCTTTGTTTGGGGTGCACGATAGCTCGTTGGAAAGATATATCTGAGGTATACACATGTTTTCGTCAGAAACTAAATTTGTCTACACTTTGACTATGGTGAGCCCTAAAAACGTTGTTTAGGACCTCAAAACGTCCCCGAAAGTTTGGGACCCAAAAACTAGAAGAAAAACTGCCAAGGTGGAAGACTTTATTTCGCGTCGGTGGAATAGGTGGGTGGACACCAATATCCACCTCAATCAATCCTCCCTCCTTGGGAAGCAATGGTCTCCATTGCATTGAATTCTCAGGGGAGAGGGGGAAGCGTTTGTTGAACCTGAACCTTGGTGAGTTGCTTTCCTTGTTGGATAAGTTGTGTTGATTAGTTTGTTGAAGGTTGTCACAAACCTGTTGCTGGAGGGGTTGAGTCTATTCAACTAGTGGAGCTATATGAGATGACTGTGTGCAGAAGAAATATTTTTGCTTTGTTGCAACCTTGTCGATATGCTTTTGTTGGATAGAAGGTGCTTGGGTCGAGGTTGTAGTGTCCTTATGTTCACCTTTTAAACAGATTGTAAAGAAGATGGATTTTGTAGTATGATATACTACCTTGTGACACTGTTTAGGTGGGAAAATAGTTGGAACTACCTCTGGTATTATGTAGAGATGACCACCCAGAGTAACAATAACATTATGGGGTCGAGACTCATAAACAACATGGTGTTTCCAAATATATGGTTGGCCCAAGAGAACATCACAGACATCCAGCAGGGAAACATCACATAATACCTCATCCTTGAAGGGTTGGATGTCGTATGACAATTGAAACTATTGGTTGACATGGAGATCTCATCCTTGGCTAAGCCACCTGATGTTGTATGGTTGTGAGTGTGGTTTTGTTGACAATCCCAACTGTTTGAAGACCTCTGCTGAGATGAGGTTCTTCTGGATTCTGCTATCAACAATAGAATGTAGTGGGGTCCCCTTCACCCACGTCTGTGAATGAAAAAGGCACTCCCCCTCTTCAGGGTCTATTGGTTCTTCTAGTTGAATTGTTGCGGTCACAAAAATATTTGTGGGATCTGCGTCGATGATCTATCTTCTATCAGTATTTTTTGAATCATATTTTGAATCATGGTTCGACTCCTTGTCTTTGATCTCGGCCACCAATGTATGTTTTGAGGGACATTCATCGATGTTGTGACAGGGGATTTTGTGGAAATCGTACCATTTTCCAATGTCCTTCTTTGTCTTTCCATTATCCTTATTTTCATGTGGCTTGGACTAGTTTTATGAAGTTTGGTTGTTAAGGTCATCTTTACCATACTTTGATTATTGTGGATTTGCAGACCAGAACTCTCACTTGTTCTGGTTCTGAAATTTCTGCTCGATTTTAACATCATCTCAATAAGCAGCACCAAGTGATGAGATGTCTAGAAAATCCATTTCAGTTTGGATGTATTGGTGTAGAGCCCCATGGTATTTAAGAACCAAATGTCTTTTAGAGTCTTTGATACCCAGCTTGGTGCGCAAGGTATGAAAGGTATTGGTGAACTTTGGCACTGCTTGGCCCCTCTCTTGACGCAGTGTGGTCCATCAAGTATTGTTCTCATAGTTTCCAACAAGGTAATATTGTTCCTTGACTGCATCCACAAAAAAATCCCAAGTGGGATCATCCCCATATATTCCAGACTCCTCTGTGGAAATTTTCTCCCAGTAATTTTCCCACCAATATTTGACATGGGAGAGAGCCTTAAGGAGTGTGAAGGTGATATTTTCCCTCTCGGAATAATTGTGAATAGATAAATAACCTTATAGCATATTTAACCATTTGTCTAGGGCATTCGCATCTATTTGTCCTTCAAATACAAGAATATCAAAATTATCTTGTACCTTGAAAGGTGACGTGCCTCCAAAGTGGCCTCTTAATGAAGACGTGCATGTTGTTATCTACAGGCGTTGAAGGATGTGGAAAAAAATCTCCATCATTCCATCCCTATGTCGCGTGAGATCTTGCTCAAGCAACAAATTAATATAATCTCCTGCTACGTCGATTTTATTTTCTTTCGCCATTGAGGGTTTCTTCGGCTTGCAAGAGTGATTGTACTCAAGAGAGATAAGCTCAAGACCAAACTTGTTATACTCGGACCTCGTCGGGGACATGCACTGAAAAATGATCAAGAGAAATCTGCTCTCATACCACTAATTCAGATTATTTTCGGCATGAAATTAGAGCGAAGATATAATAAATAAATGTACAAATATATCTCAAATATCCAATAATATAACATAAATGTATCAAAGATGCAACCATAAACAAAGAGATACAGTAATTCACAATTTCTATTAATGAGCGAAAAGGTACAAAGACTGTAAAAATATAGAGTGAAAGACTCACTAGAATGGCAGTAGCTTATCTCTGAGAAGAGATGTGATGACTACTCGCATTTGCAAGAATATGATTGTTACAATGAAGCTCCAAAGGCATTTTTATCATAAAGAGAATCCAAAACCCTGACACCGGAAGATGAAAAGCCAACAGTTTTGTGGATCTCGTTTTGGGTAGTTTGGTGTATCAACTTCTCGGGGGTGTCACTTTGGAATACGATCTCCGTTTGGGACGCGCGATAGCTCATTGGAAAGGACTATATGAGCATTACACATGTTTCCATTATACTTTAATGTAATTAATATTTTGACTATGGTGAACCCTAAAAATGTTGTTTAGGGCCTCAAAATGGCCCCGGAAGATCGGGACCTGAAAATTAAAAGAAAAAATGCCAAGGTGTAAGATTGTCTTTTGAGCCAGTGGAATAGGTGGGTGGCCACCGATATCCACCTGGATCAATCCTCCCTCCTTAGGAAGAAATGGTATCCATTGTGTTGAGTTCCCAGGGGAGAGGGGGAAGCGCTTATTGAACCTAAACCTTGGTGAGTTGCTTGCATTGTTGGAGAAGTTGTGTTTCTTAGTTTGTTCAAGGTTGGCACGAACCTATTGCTATAAGGGTTGAGTATGTTCAACCAATCAAGCTATGAGATGACTGTGTGCATATGGAATCTTTTCACTTTATTGCAACCTTGTTGATTTGTTTCTGTTGGATAGAAGGTGCTTGGGTCTAGGTTGTAGTAGTTGTAGTGGAAATTGCACCATTTTCCAATGTCCTTCTTTGTCTTTCAGTTACCCTTGTTTTCATGTGGCTTGGACTGGTTTTTTGAAGGTTTGGTTGTTAGGGTCGTATTTACCATACTTTGGTTGTTACAGATTTTCAGACTCGAACTCCCACTTGTTTTAGTGCTTAAATTTCTGCTCTATTTTAACATCATATCGATAAGCATCACCGAGTGATTAGATGTCTAGAAAATTCATTTCAGTTTGGATGTATCTGTGTAGATCCCCATGGTATTTCAGAACCAAATGTTGTTCAAAGTATTTGATACCCATTTGGTGCACAAGGTATGAAAGGTATTGGTGAATTGTGGCACTGCTTGGCCCCTCTCTTGATATAGTGTGGTCCATCTCATGTATTGTTCTTCATAGTTTCCAACAGGGTAATATTGTTCCTTGACCACATCCACAAAAAAATACCAATTGGGCTCGACCCCATATAATCCAGACTCCTCTGTGGAACTTTTCTCCCAGTAAGTTTCCCACCAATGTTTGTCATGGGGGAGAGCCTTAAGGAGTGAAAAGGTGATATTTTCCCTATTGGAAAAATTCTGAACAGAGAAATAATCTTCTAGTAGATTTAACCATTTGTATAGGCCATCCACATCTATCTGTCCTTCAAATACGGGAATATAAAAATTAACTTGTACCTTGAAAGGAAAGGTACCTCCAAAGTGGGTGCTTGATAAAGACATGCATGTTGTTATCGGAAGGTGTTGAAGGATGTCGGAAAAATTCTCTATCATTTTGCCCCTTTGTCGTGTGGGAGCTTGCTCAAACAACAGATTAATTGAATCTTTTGCTCTGTTGTTATTATTTTCTTCCTCCATGGAGGGTTTCTTGGGCGTGCGAGAGAAATTGTCCTCAATAGAGACAAGCTCAAAGACTCATACTTGGGAAATAGTTTGACTATGGCGAGCCCTAAAAATGTTGTTTTAGGCCTCAAAATAGCCCCAAAAGTTTGGGACCCAAAAACTAGAAGAAAAACTACCAAGGTGGAAGAATGTATTTCGAGCTAGTGGAATAGGTGGGTGGCCACCAATATCCACCTCTATCAATCGTCCCTCCTTAGGAAGTAATGGTCTCCATTACGTTGCGTTCTAGGGGGAGAGGGGTAAGCATTTGTTGAACATGAACCTTGGTGAGCTGCTTGGCCCCATATATTCCAGACTCCTTTGTGGAAATTTTCTCCCATCAAGTTTCCCACCAATGTTTGACATGGGGGAGAGCCTTAAGGAGTTCGAAGGTGATCCTTTCCCTATCGGAAAAATTGTGAACAGAGAAATAATCGTCTAGCAGGTTTAACCATTTGTCTATGGAATTTGCATCTATATGTCCTTCAAATACGGGAATATCAAAATTAACTTGTACCTTTAAATGTGAGGTGCCTCCAAAGTGGTCACTTGATGAAGACATGCATGTTGTTATTGACAGGCGTTGAAGGGTGTGGGAAAAATTCTCCATCATTTCGTCCATCTGTCGCGTGAGAGCTTGCTCAAGATATAGATTAACAGAATATTTTGTTATGTTGTTTTTCTTTTCTTCCGCCATGGAGGGTTTATTGAGCATGCAAGATTGATTATCCTCAAGAGAGACAAGTTCGAGACCCAACTTGTTATACTCAGACCTCGTAGGGGACATGCATTGAAAAATGATCAAGAGTAACCTGCTCTGATACCACTAATTCGGATTATTTTCGACACGAAATGAGAGTGGAGATATAATAAAGAAATGTACAGAGATATCTCATATATCCAATAATATATAAAAAAATGTATCAAAGATGCAACCATGAACACAGAGATACAATAATACACAATTTCTATTAATGAGCGAAAATGTACAAAGACTATAAAAATACAGAGTGAAAGACCCACTAGAATGGTAGTGGCTTATCTCTGAGAAGAGATGCGATGGCTACTTGCATTCGCAAGAATATGATTGTTACAATGAGGCTCCAAAGGCATTTTTATCATAAAGAGAATCTAAAACCCTAAACTCAGAAGATGAAAAGCCAACATTATTGTGGACCCTGTTTTTGGTAGTTTGGTGTATATACTTCTCGGGGACATAACTTTGGAATATGATCTTCGTTTGGGGCATACAATAGCTCATTGGGAATCTTTATCCAAGGATTACACATGTTTTCGTCAAAAAATTTCTTTCTTTCCTATTTAATTGTGGTGAGCCCTAAAAACGTTGTTTAGGGCATCAAAACGACCCCAAAAGTTCGAGACCCAAAAACTAGAAGAAAAAATTCCAAGGTGGAATAGGTGGGTAGCTATCGATATCCACCTAGATAAATCCTCCCTCCTTAGAAAACAATTCTCTCTATTGTGTTGAGTTATCGAGGAAGAGGGGGAAGCATTTGTTGATCCTGAACCTTGATGAGTTGCTTGCCTTGTTGGAGAATTTGTATTGCTTAGTTTTTTGAAAGCTGTCACAATCCTGTTGTTGGTGGGGTTGAATCTGTTCAACCAGTCGAGCTACATGAGATGACTTTGTGCAGAAGGAATATCTTCACTTTTCTGCAACCTTTCCGATCTAATTCTATTGTATAGAAGGTTCTTCAGCCGACATTGTATTGGTTGTAGTGTCCTTCTATTCACCTTTTGAATAGATTGTGAAGAAGTTGAATTTTGTAGTATGAGATACTACCTTGCAACACTGTTTAGGTGGGACAATAGTTGGAACTACCTCTGGTATTTTGTAGAGATGACCCCCCAGAGTAACAATGACACTACGTGATCTAGACTCATAAACAACATGGCGTTTCCACATATATAGTTGGCCCAAGAGAACATCACAGATATCCAGTGGGGAAATATCACATAATACCTCATCTTTGAAGGGTTGAATTTCGTATGACAATCGAAACTGTTGGTTGACATGGAGATCTCATCCCTGGTGAATCCATCCAATGTTGTATGGTTGTGGGTGTGGTGTTGTCAACAATCCCAACTATTTGACGACCTTTATTGAGATGAGGTTCTTTTGGTTTCCGCTATCTACAATAAAATGCAGTTGGGTCCCATTCACCCACATCTATGAATGAAAAAGGTGTTCTCCCTCTTTAGGATCTGTTGGTTCTTTTGGTTGAATTATTATGGTTGCGAAAATAGTAGTGGGATCTGCATCGATGATCTATATTCTATCAATATTTTCTGAATCATATTATGAATTAGGGTTTGGCTCCTTGTCTTTGATCTCGGCCACTAATGATTGTTTTGAGTGACATTCATCGGTGTTGTTCCAGGGGATTTTGTGGAAATCGCACCATTTTCCAGTGTCCTTCTTCGTCTTTATGTTACCCTTCATTTCATGTGGCTTGGAATGATTTTTTGAAGGTTTGTTGTTAGGACTGTCTTTACCATACTTTGGTGGTTACGGATTTGTAGACATGAACTCCTACTTGTTCTGGTGCTTAAATTTCTGCTCGATTTTAACAACATATCAATAAGAAACATTGAGTGATGATATGTCTAAAAAGTCCATTTCAGTTTGTATGTATCTGTGTAGAGCCCCATGGTATTTCAAAACCAAATGTCGCTCATATTCTTTGATACCCAGCTTGGTCCGCAAGGTATGAAAGGTATTGGTGAACTCTAGAACTGCTTGGACCCTCTCTTGACACAACGTGGCCCATCTCATGTATTGTTCTTCATAGTTTCCAACATGGTAATAATGTTCCTTGACTGCATCCACAAAAAAATCCCAAGTGGGCTCGGCCCCATATATTCCAAACTCCTCTATGGAACTTTTCTCCTAGTAAGTTTCCTACCAATGTTTCACATGGGGAGAACCTTAGGGAGGGATAAGGTGATATTTTCCGTGTCAGAAAAATTGTGAACGGAGAAATAACCTTCTAGCAGATTTAACCATTTGTCTAGGGATCCTCATATATATGTCCTTCAAATACGGGAATATCAAAATTAACCTGTACCTTGAAAGGCGAGGTTCCTCCAAAGTGGCCTCTTGATGAAGATGTGCATGTTGTTATCGGCAAGCATTGAAGGATGTGGGCAAAATTATCCATCATTTTGTCCCTCTGTCGCGTGAGATCTTACTCAAGCAACAAATCAATAGAATCTTATGCTCCATCGTTTTTCTTTTCTTCTGCCATGGAGGGTTTCTAGGCGTGTGAGAATGATTATCCTCAAGAGAGACAAGATTGAGACCCAACTTTCTATACATGGACCTCGTCGAGGACATGCACTGAAAAACTATCAAGAGCAACATGCTCTGATACCACCGATTTGGATTAATTTCAGCACGAAATGAGAGCGGAGATATAATAAATAAATGTACATAGATATATGAGATATCCAATAATATAACATAAATGTAGCAAAGATGCAACCATAAACACAAAGATACAGTAATACACAATTTCTATTAATGAGCGAAAATGTACAAAGAGTGTAAAAATACAGAGTGAAAGACTCGCTAGAATGGTGGAAACTTACCTCTGAGAAGAGATGTGACAGCTACTCGCATTCGTAAGAAGATGATTTTTACAATGAGGCTCCAAAGGCCTTTTTATCATAAAGAGAATCTAAAACCCTAACCTCGGAAGATGAAAATCCAACACTTTTTTGGACCCCGTTTTGGGTAGTTTGGTGTATCAACTTCCTGGGGGTATAACTTTGGCATACGATCTCCATTTGAGGCACACGATAGCTCGTTGGAAAATTCTATCAATGACTACACATGTTATCGTCAAAATCTTACTCTATCCACAGTTTGATTGTGGCGATCCCTAAAAACGTTGTTTAGGGCCTCAAAACAGCCCCAAAAGTTTGGGACCCAAAAACTAGAAGAAAAACTGCTAAGGTGGAAGACTCTCTTTCGATCCTGTGGAATATTTGGGTGGTCACCGATATCCACCTGGATCAATCCTCCCTCCTTATGAAGCAATGGTCTCCATTGTGTTGAGTTTCAGGGAGAGAGGGGGAAGCGTTTTCTGAATCTGAACCTTGGTGAGTTGTTTTCCTTGTTGGTGAATTTTTGTTTCTTAGTTTGTTGAAGGTTGTCATGAACCTATTGTTGGTGGGGTTGAGTCTGTTCAACCAACCGAGCTACATGAGATGACTGTGTGCAGAAGGAATATTTGTGCTTTGTTGCAACCTTGTTGATCTTCTTATGTTGGATAGAAGGTGCTTGGGTTGAGGTTGTAGTGGTTGTAGTGTCCTTATGTTCACCTTTTGAATAGATTGTGAATAATCTAAATTTTGTAGTATGAGATACTACCTTGCGACACTATTTACATGGGACAATAGTTGTATCTACATCCGGTATTCTGTAGAGATGACCCCGAGAGTAACAATGACACTATGGGGTCAAGACTCATAAAAAACATGGTGTTTCCACATATATTGTTGGCCCAAGGGAACATCACAAACATCCAGTGTAGAAACATCACGTAATACCTCATCCTTCAAGGGTTGGATGTTGTATGAAAATAGACATTGTTGGCTAACACAAAGATCTCATCCTTGAATAAGCCACCCGATGTTTTATGGTTGCGGGTGTGGTGTTGTTGAAAATCCCAACTATTTGATGACCTCTGCTGAGATGAGGTTCTTCTGGCTTCCTCTATCAACAATAAAATGCAGCAGGGTCCTCTTCCACCACATTTGTGAATGAAAAGGGCACTCCCCATCTCCATGATCTGTTGGTTCTTCTGGTTGAATTGTTGTGTACACAACAATAGAAGTGGAATCTGTATCATTTATCTGTATTATATCAATATTTTATATATTAGATTATGAATCAAGGTTCATCTCCTTGTCTTTGATCTCAGCCACCAATGACTGTTTTGAGTGACATTCATCGGTGTTGTTTCAAGGGATTTTGTAAAAATTGCACCATTTTCTAGTTTCCTTCTTCATTTTTTCATTACCCTTCTTTTCCTATGGCTTGGAATGGTTTTATGAAGGTTGGTTGTTAGGGATGTCTTTACCACACTTTAGTTGTTGTGGATTTGTAGACTTGAACCCCCACTTGTTCCAGTGCTTAAACTTCTGCTCGATTTTAACAACATATCGATAAGCAGCATCGAGTGATCAGATATCTAGAAAATCCATTTCAGTTTGAATGTATCTATGTAGAGCCCCACGATATTTTAGAACCAAATGTCTCTCAGAGTCTTTGATACCCAGCTTGATGCGTAAGGTATGAAAGGTATTGGTGAAATCTGGCATTGGTTGGCCCCTCTCTTGACGCAACATGGTCCATCTCATGTATTGTTCATCATAGTTGCCAACAAGGTAATATTGTTCCTTGACCACATCCACAAAAAAATTCCAAGTAGGCTCGACCCCATATATTCCAGAATCCTCTGTGGAAATTTTCTCCCAGTAAGTTTCCCACCAATGTTTGACATGGGGGGGAGCCTTAAGGAGTGCGAAGGTGATATTTTCCCTGTCGAAAAAATTGTGAACAGAGAAATAACCTTCTAGAAAATTTAACCATTTGTCTAGGGAATATGCATTTATATGGCCTTCACATACGGGAATATCAAAATTAAATTGTACCTTGAAAGTCGAGGTGCCTCCAAAGTGGTCGCTTGATGAAGACGTGCATGTTTTTATCTGCATGCATTGAAGGATGTGGGAAAAATTCTCCATCATTTCATCCCTCTGTCGCGTGAGAGTTGTCTCAAGAAATAGATTAATAGAATATTTTTCTTCATCATTTTTATTTTCTTCCACCATGGAGGGTTTCTTGGGCGTGCGAGAGCGATTGTTCTCTAGGGAGACAAGCTCGAGACCCAACTTGCTATACTCGGACCTCGTCGGGGACATGCACTGAAAAATGATTGATCAAGCCAGCTCTGATACCATTGATCTAGATTATTTTCAGCATGAAATGAGAGCAAAAATGTATCAGTGATGCAACCATAAACATAGAGATATTGATCCGGATTATTTTCGGCATGAAATGAGAGCGGAGATATAATAAAGAAATGCACAGAGATATTGTAGATATTCAATAATATAACAGAAATGTATCAAAGATGCAACCATAAACACAAATATACAGTAATACACGATTTATATTAATCAAAGAAATGTACAGAGACTGTAAAAATACAGAGTGAAAGACTCGCTAGAATGGTGGCAGCTTATCTCTGAGAAGAGATGTGACGACTACTCGCATTCACAAGAAGATGATTACAATGAGGCTCTGAAGGCCCTTTTACAATAAACGGGAATGCCAAAATTCCTAAACATCCAAAAACCTAACCCTAGGAGATGAAGCGCCAAAAGTCATGTGGGCCCCGTTTGGGTAAGTGAGTACATCAACTTCCTGGGGTCGTAACTTTTGCATACGATCTTCGTTTTAGGCGTGTGATAGCTCGTTGGAAAGGTATCATCTAGGAGATTCATTTTGGGGGCTCAATAATGCCTTCAGATATCTTTGAGAACCTCTATCTCGAAAAACCTTCANGAAGTTAAAACCTACTAAAAATAGTAAATTGCCAAAATTGCCAGAAAGTCATTTTGAGCCATTTGAAAAAGGTGGGTGGCCACCGATATCCACCTAGATCAATCCTCCCTCCTTAGGAAGCAATTTTCTCCATTGCATTGAGTTCCCGGGGGAGAGGGAAAATCATTTGTTGAATCTGCATCTTGGTGAGTTGCTTGTCTTGTTGGAGACGTCGCACTGCTCAATTTGTGGAAATATGTCACGAACTTGTTGCAGTTGAGGCTGCTTAACAAGTCGAGATACATGAGAGGACGATGTGCAAAAGGAATCTTTGCACTTTCCTGCAGCCTTGTCGACCTGCTTCTGTTGGATAGAAGGTGCTTGGGGCAAGGCTGTAGTGGTTGCAGTGTCCTTTTGTTCTCCTTTTGAACAGATTGTGAAAAAGATGAATTTTGCAGTATGAGATACTACCTTGCGACACTTTTTAGGTTGAACGGTAGTCGGAACTACCTCTAGTATTCTGTAGATATGACCCCCCAAAGTAACAATGACACTACGGGGTCGAGACTCATAAACAACATGGTGTCTCCACATATATGGTTGGCCCAAGAGCACATCACAAACATCGAATGGGGCAACATCACATAATACCTCATCCTTGAAGGGTTGGATGTCGTATGATAATCGACATTGTTGGCTGACATGGAGATATCGTCCT
>JASDQU010242874.1:81502-100211 GCA_032191745.1 Picea mariana
TAGGGCCTCAAAATGGCCCCGGAAGTTCAGGACCTGAAAACTAGAAGAAAAAATGCCAAGGTGTAAGATTGTCTTTTGAGCCAGTGGAATAGGTGGGTGGCCACCGATATCCACCTGGATCAATCCTCCCTCCTTAGGAATAAATGGTATCCATTGTGTTGAGTTCCCAGGGGAGAGGGGGAAGCGCTTATTGAACCTAAACCTTGGTGAGTTGCTTGCATTGCTAGAGAAGTTGTGTTTCTTAGTTTGTTCAAGGTTGGCACAAACCTATTGCTGGAAGGGTTGAGTATGTTCAACCAATCAAGCTACATGAGATGACTATGTGCATATGGAATCTTTTCACTTTATTGCAACCTTGTTGATTTGTTTCTGTTGGATAGAAGGTGCTTGGGTCGAGGTTGTAGTAGTTGTAGTGGAAATTGCACCATTTTCCAATTTCCTTCTTCATCTTTCAGTTACCCTTGTTTTCATGTGGCTTGGAATGGTTTTCTGAAGTTTGGTTGTTAGGGTCATATTTACCATAATTTGGTTGTTACATATTTTCAAACTCGAACTCCCACTTGTTTTAGTGCTTAAATTTCTGCTCTATTTTAACATCATATCGATAAGCAGCACCGAGTGATGAGATGTCTAGAAAATTCATTTCAATTTGGATGTATCTGTGTAAATCCCCATGGTATTTCAAAACCAAATGTTGTTGAAAGTATTTGATACCCATCTTGGTGTGCAAGGTATGAAAGGTATTGGTGAATTGTGGCACTGCTTGGCCCCTCTCTTGACGTAGTGTGGTCCATCTCATGTATTGTTCTTCATAGTTTCCAACAGGGTAATATTGTTCCTTGACCACATCCACAAAAAAATACCAATTGGGCTCAACCCCATATAATCCAGACTCCTCTGTGGAACTTTTCTCCCAGTAAGTTTCCCACCAATGTTTGTCATGGGGGAGAGCCTTAAGGAGTGCGAAGGTGATATTTTCCCTATTGGAAAAATTCTGAACAGGGAAATAATCTTCTAGCAGATTTAACCATTTGTATAGGCCATCCACATCTATCTATCCTTCAAATATGGGAATATAAAAATTAACTTGTACCTTGAAAGGAAAGGTTCCTCCAAAGTGGGTGCTTGATAAATAGGTGCATGTTGTTATTGGAAGGTGTTGAAGGATGTGGGAAAAATTCTTTATCATTTTGTCCCTTTGTCATGTGGGAGCTTGCTCAAGCAACAGATTAATTGAATCTTTTTCTCTATTGTTTTTCTTTTCTTCCTCCATGGAGAGTTTCTTGGGCATGCGAGAGAAATTGTCCTCAAGAGAGATAAGCTCAAGGACTCATACTTGGGCAATAGTTTGACTATGGCGAGCCCTAAAAATGTTGTTTTAGGCCTCAAAACGGCCCCAGAAGTTTGGGACCCGAAAACTAGAAGAAAAACTACCAAGGTGGAAGAATGTATTTCGAGCCAGTGGAATAGGTGGGTGGCCACCAATATCCACCTCTATCAATTCCCTCCTTAGGAAGTAATGGTATCCATTATGTTGAGTTCTCGGGGGAGAGGGGTAAGCATTTGTTGAACATGAACCTTCGTGAGTTGCTTGGCCCCATATATTCCAGACTCCTTTGTGGAAATTTTCTCCCATTAAGTTTTCCACCAATGTTTGACATGGGGGAGAGCCTTAAGGAGTTCTAAGGTGATCTTTTCCCTATCGAAAAAATTGTGAACAGAGAAATAATCGTCTAGCAGGTTTAACCATTTGTCTATTGAATTTGCATATATATGTCCTTCAAATACGGGAATATCAAAATTAACTTGTACCTTGAAATGTGAGGTGCCTCCAAAGTGGTCGCTTGATGAAGACATGCATGTTGTTATTGACAGGCGTTGAAGGGTGTGGGAAAAATTCTCCATCATTTCGTCCCCCTGTCGCGTGAGAGCTTGCTCAAGCTATAGATTAATAGAATATTGTGCTCTATTGTTTTTATTTTCTTCTGCCATGGAGGGTTTATTGAGCATTCAAGATTGATTATCCTCAAGAGAGACAAGTTCGAGACCCAACTTGTTATACTCAGACCTCATAGGGGACATGCATTGAAAAATGATCAAGAGTAGCTTACTCTGATACCATTGATTCGGATTATTTTCGACACGAAATGAGAGTGGAGATATAATAAAGAAATGTACAGAGATATCTCATATATCCAATAATATAAAAAAAAATGTATCAAAGATGCAACCATATTAAACACAGAGATACAGTAATACACAATTTCTATTAATGAGTGAAAATGTACAAAGACTATAAAAATACAGAGTGAAAGACCCACTAGAATGGTGGCGGCTTATCTTTGAGAAGAGATGTGATGGTACTTGCATTCGCAAGAATATGATTGTTACAATGAGGCTTCAAAGGCCTTTTTATCATAAAGAGAATCTAAAACCCTAAACTCAGAAGATGAAAAGCCAACATTATTGTGGACCCTGTTTTTGGTAGTTTGGTGTATATACTTCTCGGGGGCATAACTTTGGAATACGATCTTCGTTTGGGGCGTACAATAGCTCATTGGAAAGGTTTATCCAAGGATTACACATTTTTTCGTCAAAATTTTTCCTTCTTTTCTATTTAATTGTGGTGATCCCTAAAAACGTTGTTTAGGGCCTCAAAATGACCCCAGAAGTTCGAGACCCAAAAACTAGAAGAAAAACTTCCAAGGTGGAATAGGTGGGTAGCTATCGATATCCACCTAGATCAATCCTCCCTCCTTAGGAAACAATTCTCTCCATTGTTTTGAGTTATCAGGGAAGAGGGGGAAGCATTTGTTGATCCTGAACCTTGATGAGTTGCTTGCCTTATTCGAGAAGTTGTATTACTTAGTTTGTTGAAGGCTGTCACGAACCTATTGTTGGCGGGGTTGAGTCTATTCAACCAGTCGAGCTACATGAGATGACTTTGTGCAGAAGGAATATCTTTGCTTTGTTTCAACCTTTTCGATCTAATTCTATTGGATAGAAGGTTATTCGACCAACATTGTATTGGCTGTAGTGTCCTTCTATTCACCTTTTGAATAGATTGTGAAGAAGTTGAATTTTGTAGTATGAGATACTACCTTGCAACACTGTTTAGGTGGGACAGTAGTTGGAACTACCTCTGGTATTCTGTAGAGATGACTCCCCAGAGTAACAATGACACTACGTGATCTAGACTCATACACAACATGGCGTTTCCACATATATGTTTGGCCCAAGAGAACATCACATATATCCAGTGGGGAAATATCACATAATACCTCATCTTTGAAGGGTTGAATTTCGTATGACAATCAGCACTGTTGGTTGACATGGAGATCTCATCCCTGGTGAAGCCATCCAATGTTGTATGGTTGCGGGTGTGGTGTTGTCAACAATCCCAACTATTTGACGATCTTTGYTGAGATGAGATTRTTTTGGTTTCCGCTATCTACAATAAAATGCAKTTGGGTCCCATTCACCCACATCTATGAATGAAAAAGGTGCTCTCCCTCTTTAGGATCTATTGGTTCTTTTGGTTGAATTATTATGGTCGYGAAAATAGCAGTGGGATCTGCATCGATGATCTATCTTCTATCAATATTTTCTGAATCAGATTATGAATTAGGGTTTGGATCCTTGTCTTTGATCTCGGCCACTAATGATTGTTTTGAGCGACATTCATCGATGTTGTTCCAGGGGATTTTGTGGAAATCGCACCATTTTCTAGTGTCCTTCTTCATATTTATGTTACCCTTCATTTCATGTGGCTTGGAATGATTTTTTGAAGGTTTGTTGTTAGGACTGTCTTTACCATACTTTGGTGGTTGCGGATTTGCAGACCCGAAMTCCTACTTGTTCTGGTGCTTAAATTTCTGCTCAATTTTAACAACATATCAATAAGCAGCATTGAGTGATGAKATGTCTAGAAAATCCATTTCAGTTTGTATGTATCTGTGTAGAGCCCCATGGTATTTCAAAACCAAATGTCACTCATATTATTTGATACCCAGCTTGGTCTGCAAGGTATGAAAGGTATTGGTGAACTCTAGAACTACTTGGACCCTCTCTTGACACAACGTGGCCCATMTCATGTATTGTTCTTCATAGTTTCCAACATGGTAATAGTGTTCCTTGACTGCATCCACAAAAAAATCCCAAGTGGGCTTGACCCCATATATTCCAAACTCCTATGTGGAACTTTTCTCCTAGTAAGTTTCCTACCAATGTTTCACATGGGGAGAACCTTAAGGAGGGATAAGGTGATATTTTCCCTGTCAGAAAAATTGTGAACGGAGAAATAACCTTCTAGCAGATTTAACCATTTGTCCAGGGATCCTCATATATATGTCCTTCAAATACGGGAATATCAAAATTAACCTGTACCTTGAAAGGTGAGGTGCCTCCAAAGTGGCCTCTTCATGAAGATGTGCATGTTGTTATCGGCAAGCATTGAAAGATGTGGCAAAATTATCCATCATTTTGTCCCTCTATCGCATGAGATCTTACTCAAGCAACAAATCAATAGAATCTTATGCTGCATCGTTTTTTCTTTTCTTCCGCCATGGAGGGTTTCTTAGGCATGCGAGAATGATTATTCTCAAGAGAGACAATATTGAGACCCAACTTTCTATACGCGGACCTCGTCGAGGACATCCACTAAAAAATTATCAAGAGCATCATGCTCTGATACCACTGATTTGGATTAATTTCAGCACGAAATGAGAGCGGAGATATAATAAATAAATGTACATAGATATATGAGATATCCAATAATATAACATAAATGTATCAAAGATGCAACCATAAACACAAAGATACAGTAATACATTATTTCTATTAATGAGTGAAAATGTACAAAGAGTGTAAAAATACAGAGTGAAAGACTCGCTAGAATGGTGGAAACTTACCTTTGAGAAGAGATCTGACAGCTACTCACATTCGTAAGAAGATTATTTTTACAATGACGCTCCAAAGGCCTTTTTATCATAAAGAGAATCTAAAACCCTAACCCCGGAAGATGAAAATCCATAACTTTTGTGGACCCCGTTTTGGGTAGTTTGGTGTATCAACTTCCTGGGGATATAAATTTGGCATACGATCTCCATTTGGGGCACATGATAGCTCGTTGGAAAATTCCATCAAGGACTACACATATTATCGTCAAAATCTTACTCTATCCACAGTTTGACTGTGGCAATCCCTAAAAACGTTGTTTAGGGCCTCAAAACAGCCCCAAAAGTTTGGGACCCAAAAACTAGAAGAAAAATTGCTAAGGTGGAAGACTCTCTTTCGATCCAGTGGAATAGTTGGGTGGTCATCGATATCCACCTGTATCAATCCTCCCTCCTTATGAAGCAATGGTCTCCATTGTGTTGAGTTTCGGGGAGAGAGGGGTAAGCGTTTTCTAAATCTGAACCTTGGTGAGTTGTTTGCCTTGTTGGTGAATTTTTGTTTCTTAGTTTGCTGAAGGCTGTCATGAACCTATTGTTGGTGGGGTTGAGTCTGTTCAACCAGTCGAGCTACATGAGATGACTTTGTGCGGAAGGAATATTTGTGCTTTGTTGCAAACTTTTCGATCTTCTTATGTTCGATAGAAGGTGCTTGGGCCGAGGTTGTAGTGGTTGTAGTGTCCTTATGTTCACCTTTTGAATAGATTGTGAATAATTTGAATTTTGTAGTATGAGATACTACCTTGCGGCACTATTTAGGTGGGGCAATAGTTGTATCTACATCCGGTATTCTGTAGAGATGACCCCGAGAGTAACAATGACACTATGGGGTCAAGACTCATAAACAACATCGCATTTCCACATATATTATTGGCCCAAGAGAACATCACAGACATCCAGTGCAGAAACATCACATAATACCTCATCCGTCAAGGGTTGGATGTTGTATGAAAATAGACACTGCTGGCTGACACAAAGATCTCATCCCTAAATAAGTCACCCGATGTTTTATGGTTGCGGGTGTGGTGTTGTCGAAAATACCAACTATTTGATGACCTATGTTGAGATGAGGTTCTTCTGGCTTCTGCTATCAACAATAAAATGTAGCAGGGTCCCCTTCCCCCACATTTGTGAATGAAAAGGGCACTTCCCATCTCCATGATCTGTTGGTTCTTCTGGTTGAATTGTTGTGTATGCGACAATAGAAGTGGAATCTTCATCGCTTATCTGTCTTCTATCAGTATTTTATATATTAGATTATGAATCAAGGTTTGTCTCCTCGTCTTTGATCTCGGCCACCAATGATTGTTTTGAGTGACATTCATCGGTGTTGTTTCAAAGGATTTTGAAAAAATCGCACCATTTTCCAGTTTCCTTCTTCATTTTTTTGTTACACTTCTTTTCCTATGGCTTGGAATGGTTTTCTGAAGGTTGGTTGTTAGGGATGTCTTTACCACACTTTGGTTGTTGTGGATTTGTAGACTTGAACTCCCACTTGTTCCAGTGCTTAAATTTCTGCTCGATTTTAACAACATATCGATAAGAAGCACCGAGTGATCAGATATCTAGAAAATCCATTTCAATTTGGATGTATCTGTGTAGAGCCCCATGATATTTCAGAACCAAATGTCTCTCAGAGTCTTTGATACCTAGCTTGATGCGTAAGGTATGAAAGGTATTGGTGAAATCTGGCACTGGTTGGCCCCTCTCTTGAAGTAGCATGGTCCATCTCATGTATTGTTCATCATAGTTGCCAACAAGGTAATATTGTTCCTTGACCACATCCACAAAAAAATTCCAAGTGGGCTCGACCCCATATATTCCAGAATCCTCTGTGGAAACTTTCTCCGAGTAAGTTTCCCACCAATGTTTGACATGGGGGGGAGCCTTAAGGAGTGTGAAGGTGATATTTTCCCTATTGAAAAAATTGTCAACAAAGAAATAACCTTCTAGCAGATTTAACCATTTGTCTTGGGAATATGCATTTATATGGCCTTCAAATACGGGAATATCAAAATTAAATTATACCTTGAAAGTCGAGGTGCCTCCAAAGTGGTCGCTTGATGAAGACGTGCATGTTTTTATCTGCATGCATTGAAGGATGTGGGAAAAATTCTCCATCATTTCGTCCCTCTGTCGCGTGAGAGTTGTCTCAAGAAATAGATTAATAGAATATTTTTCTTCATCATTTTTATTTTCTTCCACCATGGAGGGTTTCTTGGGCGTGTGAGAGCGATTGTCCTCAAGGGAGACAAGCTCGAGACCCAACTTGCTATACTCGGACCTCATCGGGGACATGCATTGAAAAATGATTGATCAAGCCAGCTCTTATACCATTGATCTGGATTATTTTCAGCATGAAATGAGAGAAAAAATGTATCAGTGATGCAACCATAAACATAGAGATACAGTAATACACAATTTCTATTAATGAGCAAAAATGTACAATGTCTGTAAAAATGCAGAGTGAATGACTCACTAGAATGGTGGTCGCTTATCTCTGAGAAGAGATGTGGATACTACTCACATTTGCAAGAAGAGGATTGTTATAATGAGGCTCCAAAGCCCTTTTTATCTTAAAGAGAATCCAAAACCCTAACCTCAGAAGATGAAAAACCAATAGTTTTGTGGACCCTGTTTTGGGTAGTTTGGTGTATCAACTTCTTGAGGGTGTAACTTTGGCATACGATCTCCATTTGGGGCACACGATAGCTCATTGGAAAGGTCTATCTAAGGAATACACATGTTGTTTTCAGACTCTAACTCCACTTATAGTTCGATTTTTGGGATCCCTAAAAATGTTGTTGAGGGCCTCAAAACGGCCCCGAAATTTCGGGACCCAAAAACTAGAAGAAAAATTTCCAAGGTGGAAGACTGCCTTTTGAGCTAGTGGAATAGGTAGGTGGCCATAGATATCCACCTGGATCAGATTTACCTAGTGATGGAACAAGCATGGGTCCAAACATGTCATTATGCATCAACTCTAAAATCCCTTTTCTCTTGTAGCACCAGATGGGAATCTTACTCAATTTTGTTTACCATATATGCAATGTTCACATAAATCAAGATCGAGGGTCTAGTTAGATATACCTTTAACTATACCTTTATCATGTAGTGTTCAAAGGTCCTTTTCTCTAATATGTCCCAGTATTTGATGCCATAGTATGGTCTTTTTTTCCAAGGACATTACATATCATGTCCACTTTATTTCTCTGCTTAGGGACAATAGAACCATTGCACCCATAAGTATAAGTACTTCCCAACGAATTGTACATAGTTCCACATCGAACTCCCCTCATAAACACCATTGTTCCTCATACCATCTTGCAAGTTCTCATTAGTGATAAAATATCCACACCTGCATCATCCAAATTACTTAAATATATTAGGCTTTTGGATAGATTTGGAATGTAAAGAACCCTGGGGAGAGTTCTAATCCTTCCATATTTCAGCAACAACATAACCCTTCCACATCCCATGATTTTGGTTGTCAAGTTATCTCCTAAGAATACATCACCACCATCGTACTTTTCTTATTCATGGAACCACTCCCTGTGAGGATTCATGTGAAATGAAGCACCTAAGTCAATTAAAAATATGCCACGATATACATGGGTACATGTAGATTCCAAGTTAACATCACCTCCTTCTTTTGTGGATGTTTTCGCCTCTGTGGAAGAGGCGTCATCAGATCCATTTTCTTTATCAACATTCTTACATTCTTATACCTGCAATATTTCTTATAATTCCCATATTCACCACACTTCTAGCATTTCCTCAAATATTTTCCTTGATATTTAGATCTCCCCCCGCCCCCGATGACTTATTGTTATTCCTCTCTTAGGGACAACCTCTTACAAATAAAAAATCTATGCTCTGACTATTCATGTTTTTATGCCTCATCTCTTCTGATAACAAGGATGCAACTACATCCTCATAAGTTAATGTATATTTAGAGGTACTACCAATTTCTACAACCAAATTATCCCAGGAATATGGCAAAGAACATAACAAGGTAATACACTTATCTTCTTTTGCAATCTTAATATCAACAGAGACAAGTTGACTTACCATAGTATTGAAGGCATTTATATTCTTGGTCATAGAATCTCCATCTTCCATCCTAATATTATACAACCTCTTTCAAAGAAACAACTTGTTTATCATGTGTTGACTCATGTTTCGTCACCTACTATAAAAGCTTGCAAAGAGTTGTGAAGCATATATATTTAAATTATTAATAACTTTAATAGGTGGGGTCTTGTTGCACATGCACAACAACCTCCCTATTTTCCTCTCTTTTCTCTAAGAGAATAAATTGGGCCCTCTTTAAATCTTTCTATTGGAAGATTCACACCCTCTCTCTCGTGAAAATGGTTAAGCCCAAATTTTTCCTCTCGCTCTTCCCGCCTTACCATTTACAGATTTTCTACAGATCACTTCGATCTGTCAATACACATTTCCGCGAGTTCCCTATTTCTTTGTGTTATACCCCAAAAATTCCCTACCTATGCATACATGGAATTGGCCTTTCTACTTACACAATTTGTCAAATTATTGTTGAGTCTCTCTCTTAAAAAACCATTTTTTGGAGAATGTGCGTGCCCTGCTGCACTACTTCCCATGTACACATGCTAGTTACATACTATACAGCCCACGTGCATACGCGAGTTTCATGCTATACATCCCATGTTTACCTCCAGAATTTGCAAAAAATAAAAATTTGCAAGGAATTTAGTGGAGTTAGTGGGATATTGGAGGTTTCCCAACCATTTTACCCATTGTAGCCCGTCCCCAAACCGAATAACCATCTTTTTGTCATATAAAAAGAGGTTTTGGGGTCTCATTCCATCATCAATAAAGAGAAAAAAGAAACTCTGTTAAAATCCCTTCCTCTTGTTGCCCAAGTTTTGCAGCTCTTTCTGCGATTTGGCCTCAGCATTCCCCTTCATCCCTTTCTCCCTATACAATCCCTTCCCTTTTCCCAAGGAGATCAGTTGACTGTGAGAGGTAGCCTGGGACTGATGCACTTGGAGCAATAGTAAGAGGAGCCCAGACCTGGTTCGCAGAGCATCTGTTGATAAGAAGGTTGTAATATTTTTAATCTTTGTTTTGAATAATATATTTATTTTCCTGTCCCAATACATTGTGTATTTACATCTTTATTGATTCATGCATCTATGTTTATATCTGAACGTTAACATTGATAAGTAGAGATTGTATACTTGTATCATTGTGTGCCTAAGTGTTCTTACATGTTATCTTTGGGAGGATACCTGCAGCTTAGGAAGCTACAAAGTTGAAGGAAGCCTACATCAGATGTTAGGACATGTTGAGGGGTCCGAAATCCCTTTAACTCAATAGTAGGAACCAAACCCGCCAGCGAGGCCCAATTATACTCTACAGTGTTTAATGGTGGAATGGTTCTCTAGATCTTGTGATCCGGCCAATTAATCGATGGGATTTACGTAGTGATTGATAGGATGTCTTCTTGTGAAAGCTCCTCCTTCAGTTTGAACATTCTCCTTTTTCATTTTCTCTTATAGGTGGGACCAATACAAGATAAATGTTGGTATAAACCAGCTGGGTAACAAAGTGAAAATGCTTAACTACTGAAGAAGATTGAGCTTGGGATAACCCTCATGCTCAAGCATTCAGACAATGATTCTTACACCTATGACAAGCCGAGTACTAATACGTTAAACTGTTGGTGTTACAACCATTGACTAAGATACAATTATCAGAAGAAAACATACATGTAATAAATGATGGCAAGAAAAATAGTTTCCTTATCTCTAATCATTGATCACACATTAACACAATGATTTACTTTTCATCATTAAAGACAAGAAACTATAAAAATATTGAATTAGATAACTTATCAACATATTTAGAGGCTCTTACTCGTTACAGTATCCATTCATGAGATAAAATCAGAAATAATTCTTCTTCATATCCAATCACACATGCTTTTCATGAAAAATGAGCATAAACTTGTCTTAGGACCTAAATAGGACTTATCAATTAAGGTAGCTCCGAAATAGTTCTTTACAAATCCAAAAATGAGGGTCTTTGCAAAAACCGTCAACCTCTTTTAAAAGGTTGATCCTTTTATTTATAAAATATTATTAACTAAAAATAACTATCAAAAGTGCAAGTTAAGTAAAACAAAACATCGCCACATGGCGCTTTCATCTCTCAGTCTTCTAAGAGTCATCAAATGGTTTCACTTGAGTGGATGACTCTTCTCATACTCTGACCATTTGATGAATAGATCCTTGCATGTGTTGGCATATGGGAATCTGTGTTGGTCCATTGGGGCCGAAAGGATCTCCTTTATCTCCACTGCCCGTGCTCGACACTTGACTACTCTAGCACTTAATTGTTGTAACATTGTCTGAGCCTTGATCTGGTGCTCCATGAACTGTTGTACTTGACCTGGCGCCAGGTTCGCCACCTTTTCTATATCCACAGCCCACGATGATTCTTGTTCAGCATGTAGTTTGACTATGTCATGCAAGTCGACAAATTCATTGGGTGTGTCGACTTATGGAAGGTCTGTGTCTCTCATCGCTCGATTGATCTTGGTCCAACTCTTTTCGCACTTGACCCATTTCTCTTGGATTTCCTTATGAGGTTCATGGGCCATTTTCACCCAGTATTTGGTTGACTTCTTTATGTGGTCGATGTTCCTATCCCTTAGTACCCAAATGCCGTGCTCTTCGGCGTCTCGTCCATGTTGAACTGCATTTATGCAATCAATCCTTTCCACTTCTTGGTGTACTTTCTCATACCATATTTCCATATCCTTGCATATCACCAGCACCATGAGGGTGTCTTCTTGGAAATCGGTTATCCCTGCAGTGAAAAGGTGCCACTCATTTGTAAATTTACTGTAGGCATCCTGGAATTTGCTCCTCAAGAACACTGTGGCCTGTGTGGAGTCTTGAAAATATTTCTCCAAATGGAGTAGATGCTCCAACTCCTTCAGTGCAGCGGCCAGCTCCTGTTCATCCTTCCTCGCTCTATCCAGGGTGGCATCTGTGATTTCCATCCCTGCGTCAATAAGCTCAAATGTCTCAGCATGCTCCGTGCTAATAATTTTTTCCTCTATGGTGATGAGGATGGAGATATCAAGAGTAATCCCCCTCTTCTTGGTGGTTCTCTTCATGATGGATTTCCTCTTTTGGTCATAGGTGATGGCTTGTATATCGGTGACCTCATCCACGGGTTCGGGGATTTTTTTATCTCCCCAAGTAAGCGTGTTTCCCAGGATCCTGATGGTGTAAATCAGTTCAAGGTTGGGTTCTTGAACCTATTTTGTGTGTTCCAAAACTTTTGCCTCTGTTTGTTTCTCATCAGGATGTAAAGTATCATTCGAAGATGATGCATCAGGGTTAGGCTTGGTACTTACTTTATGATCAGTTGTTTAGATGTCGGTTTCCTCCTGTGGAATTTCTTCTTCTTGTTCGCCCGACCCTAGCTCATCCTTCAGGATGTCCACTTGGGTATCTGGTGCATCGAGTATCTCAGTGCCTAAGAAACTTTAGACCTCCTTATCACTATGTGGAAGGCTTTGAATTTGAGCATCGAGAGTTGGGGAAGAAGCTTTTTGGGTCCCTTTTCCTTTGTGATCTGTACCGAAGTCACCAGAGCAACCTCTCAACTCTCATCATCATCATAGATCATTATTAAGTCATGTAGGGAGTTTGGTGCACTTTTTGTCCCTGATGTCCTTGCTATCTCAAGATGAGTCGAAACCCTCCTCGTGATTCGACCTATGGCATTAAAACTTCAAGGTTATCTAACCCTGTGGTTTCTCCAATTTGTATCGGCTCTGGGTCACTTGGTCCTTCCTGGCTTTCGATTGGGTTGTCGACAGGAAACATTGCCATCTCTACGAGGTCCATATCATTCTGCAATTAATCAATTACTCTGTGTTCTTGTTCCATTAGGAGAAATCCCTTTGTGTGTGCCTCTGGTTTCAAAGACAATCCCTTGTTCTGCACCTTTGTTGCTTATATCGCTCTAATTTCTTCCCTGGATCTAAGGGCCTCTTGATCTGACTACTCTATTGTTGTCTCATGTTCATCCATGTTCATGGCCTTGAACCTAGTCATTTTTTGGTGCGGCCATATTTTGCACCACCTCGTCCCAGTCCTGGACGTTCTTTGTGAAGAATTCATCTTCGAACTTATCGTGAGCATACGGCCAGCAGGATGACACATGTGAATCATGTTGTAGAACCAAGCCCTTTGGATCATGTTTGTGGAATTGACCTGTCAGGAATCTGAATTCGAGTTGGCTCAGCCCTTCTTGTTTGACTTGAGCGGTATCCTTTACCAAATAGAACCCTACATGGAAATCGTAGGGTATGAAAGCTTGTTTCTTGTCTTTGACCAGGGTGGCATTATAGCCTTGTAAGATGGTCTGATAACATATTTCTCCTACGATGAGTTGGTATGGGACATGAGTTGGCAGGAGATGTGGTGCTCTAGTGGCCCTGAACACCTTGATGTAGATGGCGAGCTCGTCAAAATACCAATGGACTACCTTGGATATCATTTTCTTGGTTGTCGTTGATAGCCTTGGGCATTCCTTCTTAAAAAGAATAAAATAAATTTAGGCGATGAATTCATCGTAGATGAGGGAGTACGATTTCTTATACCTGTTTTCCCATAGCATGTTAAAGTAGACATGGACCGGGAGCTCTGCAAGATGCTAGCTTAGATTCATGTCGACAAAGACATTCCTAGCGCACATTACATCGAGCAGGTATGAAGCCATGTAAAAATTTGGTGCTTCCGCTTTCTTCGGCGTCTGAGCCTGTTGCACACATATGCTTATTTGCTTGGAGATTATTGCTCCCCAATTGAAGCTGCACCCGACGATCGCAGGTGTGTATGCCAAAGGCATCCATGCCTCTGAAAAATTAGAGTAATATTTCTCTCTGTATAATCGGCAGATGAGAGCCATCAAATAGACATATGGCTCCCTCAAGTTAACCATCCCATACCAGCCAATGCATCGGTTGGTAAACTTCTTGTCCTCCCTCCACCATGAGCCCATAACCCGACTGGTGTCGTGGTGTTCGTAGAACTTCACCATGAAGTCTGTGTTTAGCTGCTCCTCTAGGTCTCTGACTTTGTAATATTGATGAACTTCTACCGGGATGAAACATTTGACACACCCACCATTTTCATCATTGATTAAACATTTATGTGTGTCTGTGTGGTTGATGAGCCACTTCAAGACCTCTATGTAGGGGGAAATGGGGGTTTTGCTTGCCACCATGTGTAGGTACGGTCGTCGGATGTTCGGGAACACCTGGTCGTTGAGTGCACTTACGTTTGTATCACTATGTGGGACATATTTTGGGTATTCTTCTCGGCTGATCCTTTTAAAGAGATCCCCCCACTATGGGAGCACCATCTTGGACCCGGTGCTTGTATCTATATCACCAAAGGTTGGAGGCTGGATATAAAAAAATTTCATTGTTGTCTTAATGACAGGATCTGGCCTAGGGATGTACTCCAATTGCCTTGTGGTTCTTGGAGAAGAACCTTTACATGTCTTTGGTTCTTTTAGATTTGGTTCTCTTGGTGAGCGTATGGTGGTTGGCTTTCTCGACAACCTTGTTCCTGAAACTTAAGCAAAATTTCAGAGATTGTGAAAAAACCGGATAAACACATATAAATTATATCCATGTAAAATTTACAAACTTGGATACATACCTTTGAAGCTTGTTAAAATCTGGTTATTTTGATAATCATGAGATCGATATAGCCTTCAAGTTTCTCGTCTTGCTCCTTCGGACGCTCTAGAATTCTCTTATGTGCAGAATGATTTTGTTCACAACGGCTCAAGAGATTTTAAATAGGAAAGATCTTACCATGTCGCATCAGCGATTCAATTCAGGTTATGAGTGAATTTTCAATAAATATGCCACCGAATCTCTAGAACTTAAATTCATTGTGGGTTGATAGCGGAGGCGTGGGTGGTGATGTGGTCTATCGGTGATTTTAAATGGTTGTTTTGATTGGCGCACGAGGTAGCAACTAATGTAGGATCAGGTTTTAATTATCTCCTTAAATGCTCAAAATTTGATCGTATCTAATGCTAAAACGTCACGTCCTGTCACTCTTTCAATGGGTGGATTGAGGATCGGGGTTGTGCTATGAAATTTTTCATTGATATCCTCCTGCAAAAATATTCGATCCCAATTTATCTTACTGTACAATGCTGACATAGAAAAGTTGACTCGAAGGTGTGACTCAGACCTAGGGAACCAAGAATGACTCGGGATAGAACTACATCGTACGAACCTCTTACCTAGCAAAGACACATGGCATTGGAGACTAGTTACTTAATTCACTTGTATTAATCGAATTCGGTACCTTCCTTAAGTTATTCATTATAAAACAAACCTTAGCTTGTTGATGCTGAAAAAGTGTCTAGGATCGGCGATCAGCAATAAACCTATCAAAGTCCTTTCAGATCGACACCCTTGAAAAAGTCTCAGTGCCGAAAACGCATCGAGGATCGTGGATCGGGGATATCTATTATCATGGTCAAAATTTTTGTTTTGATCCTTCTAGGTTTTCCTCGATTCCAATAAAGCACGTCAGGCATCGACTATCGAAGATATATTTTTGTTCTTTGTTAATGTTTGTCCTCGCCATCTTTTACCGATGTCGAAGGGGAATCGACTATTGGCGATATATTTATGCAAAAAACTTAACGCAAACCAAAAATTCCTTCTACCGATGTCGATGGAGATCGGCACTCAAAAAATATGGTTTCCCAAGTGGTTCATTTTTCTTCTTTGAATTCCTTTCGATGTTGAACCTAAGTGTGTTGGGTGAAGTGTCTGGCTGTCGATTATTTATTCAAGTGTTAAGGTCTTTTTAGTCATGGAGTTTCATAAGTTCAAGAAAACCTGAATAGGTGATGAGAGTCATGAAAATAAGAAAAGGAAAAACATTTCCCAAAATGAAATTGAATCAGACAGTGCAGAAGATCAAGTGGTACCCAAAAAAGTAAAAAATTTGATAAAGGATTTTTAGCGTGTGTTGAGTTCTCAACAAATGGCGACTTACTGGGCGAAAGCAGAATCTATGTTCCTACCTCGGGCTCAACTGATGAAAAATATGGTTAAGAAGTTAACTGGTTTTTAATCAAAGCTTCTTTTATCCTTGCATTTGAAATTCCTTGGCTGATGCATCCAGGTCTTCCTATAGGGTTCCAACCTTTATTTCGTCTTCATTTCTTGTAACCTAACTCATGCCCTCTTTGACAAGAGTTGAGTAAAGAATTCACTGGCACCATGCCTTTTAGTTATAATCATTCACTTGCTATGGTGTTGCTCCGCTGTCAGCGAGCGTCCATAGCCCTGGCAGAGTCACCCCGACGTCAAAAACCTTGCTCTGTTGCCAGCGAGTGTCCATAGCCCTGGCAGAGTTATATGCATACCCTCTCCTACTTTGCACTCATTTGATATAATTGATTTTATTTCAGTAGAATTCCCTCAGAGAGTGGGACAGGAGGACGTTTTTTATTTGCAAAATGAGATGGTTATGGTGAATTTTTTGCTAGCTCTTTCTTGAGGCACATGTATTCCTTTCTAGTTTACCACCTTTCCCTTATGGTTTTACCAAACCACCAAGCAGACACTTCATCATTTTTCCAAGGTTGTTCATCTGCACAGGTTAGATAGAAAACCCTTTAAAACAATCGCACGTCTCTCAGTGCTTCTTGTATTGTATGTAAGTGATGAATCAGGAACAGATTTATTCATATCACATGAATTGAGGTCAACCAATGTTTTTCTAAACACAATTTTCAACAGTGCAGAAGTACTATAGCAAGAAACAGAAACAAAAATGCACTCTGCAATTAGCCTACCTAAAAACAAAACATCATGAAAAGACACACACATTTTTTTTTTTTATAAAAATGTTGTTTTAGGGCTTGGCCATTCACCGGGAGGGCGTCAGGTTCCCCCCTCATATTTTTCAACCGATACATGCCTACCCCAATTTTCTCGGCTACTTGAAAAGGTCCAAGCCATAAATTCTAAAACTTTGAATGTTTTCCCTTCAGCTCGTTTTCTCTGTCCCATTTTAGGACTAAGTCTACTACTTCAAAATTATTCTCTTTGTCCTTATGCTTATAAAACCACCTTTTAACTATTTGTTGATGAGCTATGAACTTCAATTTTTCTTTCTCCCTCTCTTCCTCTAGCATGAGGAGGGTATCAATTCTTTGTTGTATAATTGATGAGGGTTGTCCTCTAGAATCCTGAGCAAGCTGAAGAGATAGAAGATATAGCTCGTTCGAGAGAATGGATTCTTGTATGTATACCAGAAAGTATGGGGAAGTCCCTATAGCTTCTTTGGGTGTTACTCTATCAGCCCATAAGGAATTATGAAGTGAATTGTGCTAATTCCTCTGGTTTTCTGCAATTTTTTTCTTTAATATCCTCACTAGGTTCTTATTGGTTGATTATGCCACTATGTTCCCTTGTGGATAGTAGTTTTCAAAGTATCTGATTATGATTCCTTTGTCTAGAGAAAACTCTATTAATAGGGTGGAATAAAAGTAAGCAACATTATTAAAAACAAGGACAGAAGGCATATCGAACCTGGTAATCAGTTGTTGTTCTATGAATTGGATCACCACCTTTTCATTTACATGAGTCAGAGGGATGGCCTCTGCCCATTTCGTGAAATATTCTATGGTAGTCACTATGTATCTATGTTGTTTTGAAGAAATCGATGTAATTTCTCATATGATATCTAACCCCCATTGCTCGAATGGCCTGGAAACGGCCACAGGTTGGGGCGGGACAACTACTCTCTTTTCCCTCAGCATGCTTATTTGACAAGTTTTATAGTTTCTAGCGTATGTGTGAGCATCCCTGAACAGATTGGGCCAATAATAGCCATCTCTCAGTATTTTGTGAGTAGTGGTGTTTCCTGCGAAATGTCCACCTACAGGACCATCATGGAGCTCCTTCAGAACCTTGTCTGCATCTTTACATTCGAGACATATTAAAAGTACCCCATCATAATTAACACAGAAGAGTACCGAATTTGTGAGGCCATATTGTGTTGATTTTAACCTAAGGGCCCTCCTTTCCTTAGGATTTAGGTTTTCTAGGCAAGTCCCATGATGCATGAGATAATTCAGTTTCTCATACAAGGACTCTTGCCCTGGGGAGACGTATGAAGATTCACCACACCATAATTCCAATTCATTCTCCCATCCGAGGTCTTCATTTACTTAGTCCTAGGCTTCAGCCACCAGTTTGCATAATCCTTGTCCCTCAACCAGTTTGGCAGGTTTTATATCTAGATCAAGTTCTTGGACTACTGCCATCCAGTTTCCTCTTCGTTCCCCCATCTCTTGTTCAGTGAATAGGGATCGGACTACAGGCTGAGGCATGATGACTTTGGTATGGTTCTTTAAGATGTAAGATCTGAAGTGTTTCACTGCCTTGTATACTGCATAAGCCTACGTGTCTATAGAAAGGTAAATTAGTTCATCCCCTTGGAGATTAGTGGTCCTAAATGAGACCGGGGCCTCGTTGTTTTCATCATCCTTCTGAGTCAGTACTACAGCTAAAGATTGGTCGGAGGCAAAAGTGTAGAGGAAGAAATCTTTGCTAAAGTTGGGACTTCACAACACTAGGGCTTGAGATATTGCAACCTTAATATTGCTTAAAGCACTTTTTCGTTCATCATCCCACTTAAATT
>JASDQU010242875.1:39368-51876 GCA_032191745.1 Picea mariana
CTATAGATCTAACTTGTTTAGATGACCTTTGTTGGCTGTCCAAACAGCCAATCAAAGACATCTGAATTAGTTAGTTTAAGGCTTGGTTTTGTTTAGTTTTTCTTCTTTTCATTTATCATTTACTTAGAGAATTTTTTGCACATTTCTAACACCTTTTTGCAGGCACTTTTAAAGTGATTTGCAGTATCTTTTGGCATTTTTCCCTTGCTGATTTTTGCAGGTTTGTGAATAGCCAAGGAGAAACTCTGCTGAAATTCTAAGTATTTGGAGCATCCAGAACCTCTCAACTAACCTTATTTCCAATCCAAACTCTTTTCTTCCTCTAATTTTGTAAGTTCGATGGTCCCCCAATAATAAAAGGACCACAAACCTTCTTTAAAAGATCATTGTAACCTCAAAGAAATAAGGGGGCTACCCAGAGCCCATCTCAATCCCCCATTGGGGGGAACTGCGTCTTTGTCTCATTTTCATGGTGCTTCCCATATGTTTTTCATTTTTGCTAATTTAAAAAGATAAAATAAACCGTAAAAATAAACACAACACAACAAAACATTAGAGTAGTTCCATTTTCTAGATTAAAGTAGTTTAGATCTCATTCTCAATTTTATTTCTGCAATATCAAAGTTAGAAAATAAACCATCCCCTCAGTAGCCCTAGTATGCTTTGACCCCTTGCAAGCTTTGCTCGACCTGGGGGACCCATTAGAACGGGCCATGGTCAATGTGGACAAGTTTAATAGGACAATCTGATAGTTGTTGTTGTTTGATTGGGATCCTACATCGAACTTGTGTGTGAAGCAGGGCGATACTCTCTAATGAGATTTGTTCTCTCCCACTTGGACCTCCGACATTGTTCTTTGTACCCAATTAAGGGATAACTTTAAGAGGGCCAAATATTTAGATTAGATTCATTTTTTTGCAATCACTTGCACATACTTTGCACTTATAAGTGGTCTTGTAATTCATCAATCCACTTCACAATAAACCCACGAACTTAAGAACTCATCTTAACAATAAAATTGTCAAGAGCGTTGCAACATATCATCCTACAACAACATTTTACATCTTGCAACAACTTTTAAATTATTAGCACTGGTCCATATTTACTTTTGTTTATTGTCATTTTATTTCAAGTACTAGCATTTGCTTTCAGTCTATATCATTTATGGTGAAATGATTTACTTGTATTATAACTTTATCATGAACAAATTCGATTGCATGTGTCATATATTCTTCTAGAATAGTTTCTTTTGCTTTTGTCTCAGATTAAAATTCCTATATTTCTTTTTGTACTTAGCTTACTTAGCCTTAGTTATTTTATTAGGGACAACCCCCCTTGGCTTCGCTAGGAGTTGGCCTAGACAGAGGAGTCGAGTGTTGAGTGACAATATCTCGACTCGAGACTTGCCCCCAAGGACACACGCAATGGATTGAAGATTTATTCCATGAGACCCATGGTGTGTATTAGGCGACAACATTCTTTGGCATCGTTGTTGAGGATAAATCTTTCTATTCTTGGGATACAATTTTTGGTTTTCCTTTTTGTTTTTACTTTATTTGATGTATCTTGTAAATATTTGAATTTGACTCTATTTGATGTATCTTGTGAATATTTGAATTTGACTCGAATCATCTGGCGACTCTGCTTAATCAAAATTTGACAAAGTATTCTACAAGAAGGAACTCACAAGGTTTGATTAACTTCATCCTTGAACCTAAAAAGGTTTATAGTAGGAGATTGAACAAACTTACTTCTCGTAGAATCCTTGATCATCTTGGATTCGAGTCCATTTTTTATATCCACCCTTTGTTTAATAATTTGCAAGTAGAAGAAATGGATGATTATTTTAGTCCACTTGATTTTACTCAAATAAATGATTATCCTTGTGTTCTACCTGAAAAAACTATTGAAAAGTTGCCTTCATTCCAAGGAAATAATGTTGTTAGTGACAAATCCCACCTTAAAGTTGTTTCATCGTTTATTAATAAATGGTGTAGTGGTGCAAATCATAATCACCAGGATGTTAAAATGAAACTATTTGCCTTGTTCGTTGAAGAAGATGATTTTGATTGGTTCTCTAGGTTAGACGACAACAAGTTCACCACCATCAAGAGATTTGGGGTGACGAGAAGGAACATCGTCACTTGTTGGATGCAATTCATAGTATAAAGAAGAATGAGATGAAACAATGGAGGAATTTGACAAGAAGTTCAACGATTTAATCATAAGTCTTCATAAATATATTAAGCCTCTAGATACATCCATTCTTATCTTTTATATTGAAGCCTTCAATGGTGAAATGAGGTATCATCTTACATATAAAGAGCTTCCTAATCTAAAACTTTCCCAAGAAATGGATATAAATATTGATAGGAATATGCAATCCTCTGGCAAGTCCAACTTCCTGGGTTTTATGAGGTGTAATACTTCAAAGCAACCAGAGTATAAAGATAAAGCATTTGCATCAGAAAGTAAGATTTCTTCCACAAACCCTTTGAAGGAGTTAACTAAGGCAATTAAAGCCATGGAAGCCAGCCATGTTGCTCAACTTAATGCCATGTATAATATATTTATTTCCATGGAGAGATCTCAAGCCAATAGATTTCAACCTAGGAAAAACAATGAAAGATGACCGAGAAAGGGTCCTCCCCAATATCAAAGGCCACCTAATCAGTTGGAAACAACGGATATGGTTAATGAGGAGGCTCCTCCTTTTTGCAGAGCTTGTGAAGAGTTTCATGAGGAATGCACTTGCCCCATATTTTGTCAAATCAATGAGCAAGAAATCCCTGAAACAAACAATTATGTTGGATATTCAAGACGTTTCGATTTCATAAATAATGTAGAAAAAGCTCACTTTGTCACTAATGATTAGTGGAAGCAAACCAAGGAATTAAGTAAGAAAACCGATAATGTGACTAAGTTGTATGGTGAGAAGCCTACTCCATAATAGACCTTAGAGATAGCCAGATATAAAGGAGTACCATACCAAAGGAAAGGGAACGCTAATTCAAATCAATCATATCAAAACATTCCTAAATCAATCACTCCTCCAAATGTGAATTTATGTGAATTTAAGTGTTGACTTGGGCAGTTGGATATCAAATGCTAAGGTTTTGGTTCCATTTTCATAACTCATTAAGATACCCTCACAGAAAGTCAAGTTATTCAAAGTTATAGAGGGTCCTAATGAAAAAATTCTTGGGAAGTATAAGGAGAAAACTCTTGATAAATCTAAAGAATATCATGAGGATGTTCCTGCCATCTTATAGAGAATGGATTGGACAAAAGAAGATCATCCACCTTTCTTTGTATCCTTAATGATTAGTGACCTTCTTCTGCATAATTGTATGTATGAATTTGGAGCTTCATCAAATATTGTAACCAAGAATGTCACAAAATTCTTGAATTTGAAAATTTCAAGGCCTTATCACAATATATGTGCCATGGATTACAGAGAAATTGAATTGCATGGGATAATTGTAAATCTACAAGTAAAATTGGCAACCTACCCATACATAACATTTCCAATGGACATACTAGGTATTGATGTGCCTGATGCATGGGGTATGCTTCTATCTAGGAAGTCGGTTGCTACTACGGGAGGTCATATCCAGATGGACTTATCATATGCTAGCATCCCATCTTCTGAGAATTGATTTGTCAATCTTCATAGGGAAAAAGTAGAGGAAATTCCACGTGGAAGATCCAAAAGAACCTATGAATGAATTTTTCTTCCATATGAATGATATTGGAAATTCTGCAATTTGTTCCAACTTTGTAGCACATGTTAAAGAAAAATTCAAAGAAGAGAAAGTTGATAAAGTCTGGAAAATGAAGTTTGACAATGCACATTCTAGATCAGGAAAAGGAGCGGGAATTGTCTTAACTTCTCCAATAGGGCAGTCATATAACTTTGATTTTAGATTAGAGTTTGATGCAACTAATAATGTGGCAGAGTATGAAGCACTCTTACTAGAATTAGAGATTTCTAAGGACATGGGAATCAAAATTTTGAATATTAAGGGTGATTCTGACTTAGTAATCCTTCAAGTTAAAAATAAGTATGCATGTAAGAGTGAGTGATTAAAAATATTCAAAAGTGAAATTTGGGACACTATGGAATGGTTTGATGCTTTAGATCTCATATCAGTTCCCAAAGAGCATAACAGCTTAGCAGATAAGTTAGCAGTTTCAACTTCTACCTTTCAGCTTTCAGAAGAGTTATTAAATGGTGAGGGTAAAATGGAAGTTAATTTCAGACCATCAATTCTAGATATTGTAGATCATTAGCAAGTTTTCAGAGATGATAAGCAGATCTTGAGATTCATTCACAATGTTCAGGAGTTCTCAGGTTGTAAGGTTAGTTACAAGGAAGAGGATGATCCCATTAAGAATCCAATTCCTAGAGGACTTGTTGCATTAGAGCAAATCTTTGACAGGAAAGACATGCATAAAAAGACAAAAGAAGCAATAAAGCCTAGTGATTATATTGAGATAAATATTGGAAAAGTTGAGGATCCCAAAATGATAAAAATTGGAAAAGGAACCTCAAAAAAAGAAAGAAAAAACTTAATAAATTTTGTGCAAGAGTATAGGGATGTGTTTGTTTTCACTTATGATGAGCTTAAGGCATATAAAGAAGTTTTAATTCAGAACACAATCCCTCTTAAACAAGATACCAAGCCTTTTCGACAAACTTTAAGGCAAATAAATCCTAAGTTAGCTCCCATGGTGCAGAAAGAATTGCATATGATGCTAATTGTCGATATAATTGCACCAACTAGACACTCATCATGGTGTTCTAACTTAGTTGTTGTCAGAAAAATAATGAAGGAATAAGGTTATGCATTGATTTCAAGAATTTGAACTTGGCATGTTTTAAGGAGAAATACCCCCTCCCTAACATGGAAACTTTGCTACAAAGTGTCACAGGATCAGGAATCATGTCCATGTTAGATGGCTTTTCTAGTTATAATCAGGTGTTAGTGAAAAAGGAGGATCAAAATAAAACTACTTTCACAACACCCTAGGGCATCTTTGAGTACTTGAGAAGGCCTTTTGGCTTATTGAATGTGGGTGTCACCTTCCATAGAGCAATGGATTTTGATTTTAAATAATTAATGGGGAAATTCATTGAAATATATCAAGATGACTTGACTATGTTTTCCAGAGATAGATTAGATTACATAAGTCATCTAAATCAATTCTTTGAAAGATGTCACAAGCACATCTCCCTTAATCTGGCTAAATCAATGTTTGGAGTTGATGAAGGAAAATTTTTGGGCCACATTATTTCAAAAGATGTGTAAAAACTGATCGAGAAAGAGTTGAAGCAATCAAGAAAGTGTCCTTACCCCAAACTAAGAAATCCCTCCAACCCTTCCTTCGTCAAATTAACTTTGTTAGGAGATTTATCCCAAACTTGGTCAAGACAATAAAACCCATTCTAAATCTTTTAAAGAAAGATGTAAAGTTTGATGGATAGATGAAGGGAGGAAAACCTTCAAGAGTATTAAGGATTCCATTGCTAAATCTCTTGTTTTAATTAGTCCTAATAACTCCAAGGATTTTCAAGTCTTTTCCTTTGCTTCAGAAGACATTATTGCAAGGATATTGCTCCATAAAAATGATGAAGGTCGACAAGAGCAACCCATTGTATTTGTGCGTAAATAATTGCATAACTCATAGCTGAATTATATTGTTATGGAAAAACAAGCATATGTCATAGTCGAGTCTCTTAATCATTTCCGAGTCTATGTTGGGTATTCAAAGATAGTGGGGTATGTACCTCACTCAACAATTAAACACATTTTGGCTCAGTAGGATTGCTTGGGAGTTAGAGGAAAGTGGGTATCAAAAATTCAAGAATATGACTTAGAGATTAAACCCACTAAACTGGTCAACTTTCAAGGTCTAGCTCAGATGTTAACATAGGGAAATGAACATGATTTGGATATGATGTGCCAGAATAGTAATCCAGGTCCAATTATGTTTGCGGAACTTCGGAGGTTAGAACAACATCAGTGGTATTCAAACATTATCTCTTTTCTCCTTAACCTTTCTTGCCCAAATCATTTGATAGGTCACAATAGAATAACATTAAGGTTAAAGGTTTCTAAGTATTGCATTATTCAATATGGATTGGGGTGGAGGAACCCCGATGGTGTGATACTTAGATGTGTCGATGAGTTAGAATCTAAGAGACTCGTGATTGAGTTTCATTTAGGATTTTGTGGAGGGAATTTCACAACAAAAACCACAACCCATAAAATTCTTAGAGCAGGGTGTTATTGGCCTACTATTTTCTTGGATGTTCATAAGATGGTCGGAGGTAGTCAGCGGTGTCAATTGTTCACGGGAAAACAAAAGCTAGCAGCCTTTCCATTGCAACCAGTAGTAGTTGAGGCCTCCTTCCAGTAGTGGAGGCCCGATTTCATCGGTCATTTTAAAGACAATTCAAGTAATTGATACACTTGGATTTTGACATTGATTGATTATTTCACCAAGTGGGTAGAGGCTATACCCAACAAGAGGGAAACCGACAAGGTATTCATGTATTTTCTGGAAGAAAAGATAATTACAAGATTCGATGTGCCTGCTAAAATTGCAACAGATAATGCCAAATCTTTCAGTTCAACATAACTCTCCTCCTCCTATTTTAAATATGACTTTATCTGTCCCATTCATCAAACTATTATCCCCGGGGATATGGTCTAGCTGAGTCAAACAATAAAAATATGATGACCGTCATTAAGAATACGATAGGGGATAACAAGAAAGCATGGAACAGTAAGATCATGTTTGCACTTCGGGCTAACAGTATAACCAAAAAGAGTGCAACAAGGAAGAGTCATTTTGAGCTTGTGTATGGGTTAGATGTCACATTGCCATCTCACTTAAGGCTTCCAACGTATTAGCTTGTTCGGGGATTCAATATAGATAAAGATGCATTACATAACATATTGAATCGATTGATAAAGTTAGATGAGAACAAAAGGAAGAGATTTGATCAGAGTGTCAAGAATCGGGAAAAGGTTAAAAGGGCATTTGATAAGTCTTCTAGGTCAAGGGCCTTTCAGAAGGGTGACACAATATTGTTATGGGACAAACATAAAGAGAAGCCAAGGAAGCATGGAAAATATGACAGTTTATGGACATGACCGTATATCATCCATGATGTGGCTAGTTCCAATTCTTTCTACCTCGGCCAATTGGATGGAGAGAATCTCACTCTACCAGTGAATGGGCAGCTCCTCACATTGTTCTTCAACACAATCATATGATGCCCATGGGGGCATCCCTTGTAACATAAATTTCTCTAACCCTTCTCCTTTGTATTTTACTTTCATATCTTTACTTCTTCCTTGTATTTTACTTCACTTTCTTTTGCACTTTTCTTGTATATATGAATATTATTAGTGCAACTTTATTTTATCATTGGTTTCTATATACATGTGCGACTGATGTTATTTTGGTGAGACACTTGTTCAGTGTTGTGCATATTACATATTCTAGATTCTCGCATGCTTTCCTAAAGATCAAGCACACGTCCCCATATGGAGCCAATGTTACCCTCCAAGTTGCACTAGGATGGAATTGCAATTGAGTCGCTAAAGTTGAACAAAATACTTGTTCAAATTCAGAGTTCAGAAGTCCAACCGACCATTATGGCCCTTCTTCTTCTTCTTCACGCATTTTCCATACCCCCATGAGGGAATTGTAATAAGATGAGCTAGCATGATGAACTTTGTAAAATAATTAGCTCTCTAAGACTTGGTCATTAGTACATTACTCTACAGTGTTTGCTTTTTTTTACTTTTTAATTATATCTTGTTGCCTTACAAGCGAGTTACAATTTTTAATTTTTTTCACTCAATATCCTTCAAAGCTGGAGTATTGTCCTAGTGGCTAGGCCTTTGAGTGTTGTCTAAGCCTAGTTTCTAATGTATATTACCACGATAGTTGTCACTTTTGAGTTTTATGGAAATGCGCTAAGTCCCCCTTAAGATTTTTTTAAGTTTTCAACAAATAAAAAATTTCCCGCAAAAATGAGATATTTTAATTGTAATTTAGGTAAAAGTTAAATAAATGGTACTAGGAGAATACCCCCTTTGTGAGTGAAAATAGTGAATTTTAATCACTAAAAGTCAATTTCTCTCGCAAAAGGGAAATAAAAGACATAAAAGTACAAAAATCAACATTGCTATTTTTTAGGAAACATATTTTTAGTGAACTCTCTCTCTCTCCTAGTTCACTATGACTTAGTGCCACTTGAAGGTGAGTGTAGTTCTCTCTACTTGTTGGAGATCCCAAGAACTAGTGCTCACCTCTTGAGGGATGTGGCGCATTATGAGAAGGGTACGTCAATCGCAAAGAAGGTCACCACCTTCCCTTAGTGATGTGGCACCCTCTCATTCCCTTTCTCTCTCACTTGGGTCGAGTTAACTCAACTTTGAGGAGAGGTGGCTTGGATCCATGCATCCATTTGGCATTTCTCTCTTGGGATATGCACCCTCCCTCCTTGGGAAGTGCACCCCTCCTCCTACATAAGCAAGCCATCTCTCCTCCTTTTGGAGAGATTTTGGTGATTGGAAAATTCTTGTATGATACTATTGTAATAATTTTTTTTATTGGAATAATACAAAGACTTTGGAGGTCATATGGTGAATGGTGTCAATGGTGTGGATGCTTGATGTTATGCTTTGATTTGAGGTAATCTTAGATTAGTTCAATTTTACATGCATTTTCTTTAAAGAGGCCTTTAAAGGTGTGTTATCATACAATAAGGTAAGATCTACTTAGTTATCTTGCTTCTTAGATTTTATTGAATTTCTACATTTAAATAATTTTTGAATTTGCATTTCTTTCCTGATGGACTAATGTGTTTTCTAAGTCTTTTTTGTAGGAACCACCTTGTCTAATGAAAATTTTGCAAAGTTGAGCAAGTTTTGCAGGTTCCTAAACTTGGAGAGCTGATCGATTGGAGTTCAATCCCTCAATTATTCCAAGATCTTGATGAACATAGTCTCTCTACTATTCACCGGAAGGCCCCATAGCCCAAAGGAATTCCACAAGCTCTTTCTTTCTATCTCTTTCTCAACAAAACTTTAAATCATTTTGGTTACTTTATTTTCACATGCAATAGTCGGATATAAGCTTCATTTAAATTTTAAAGTATCTATCCTTGCATGCAAAGTTATATTATATCTATTTCTTGCTCATAATTTACATATCTATCAATATATCTAGTCTAGGAAAGGTTTTCATTTTACTAGTTTAAAAGTAGATCTTTCAATTTTTCGTAATAAAGAGTGTCTTACCTCTAGAACATAGTTACCAACTTAATGAGAACTGTGACCTCAAAACAAGAACTCTGGCCCAAAAAACCCATATTTTTGCATAAAAAACATCAAAATCAACCCCCAAATCAAAAAGTGGTGCTACCGGTAGCACCATTTTTAAAACGGGGTCAAAATTACAACATTTTTCAAACATGGCCTTCAAACTTAGACAGTAGCTCAGAAAAACCTTAAAATCAGCACCTTAAAACAAATAAGTTGTTTTTGATTTTTTTTTCTTTTCAAAACATTAAATTTTGATATCATTTGAAATCGTATTTTTATCACTTGGTACCATTAAAACCAAAACCTCAAAATCAACCATCAAATTGAAAAGTACTGCTACTGGTAGCAACCATTCTAAAACTGGGGTATGAAAATGACACATTTTTATAATGTGGTAAAAGAACTCATCATCACTGTAAACAAAATCATAAAAGCAACCCTTAAATGTTTACTTTTTAAATGGTATTATCACGCAAAACACAAGGTAATATATAATGCCATGAAAATATCACAATATACTTTAAAAATTCAATGTCACTTTTTAATAATTTTTTACTTTTAATAATAAAAAAGTAAATACAAGTTACATTGAATGAAACATAAATAATTTCTTAAAAGAATTGTTATATGGACCATATTCAAAACATATGAGCTAAGAAATTTTATTATATTATTCATAATAAAAAAAACATATCATTCATAAAACATAACAAAATATTCATAACTTCATGTAAGATCATATGTAAGTTCAATGCTCTTTTTAGTTACCATACAAACATCATATGGATCAAAAATTCGTAAAATGTTTCATACACTTATTCAGATTGACTCATGGTTTTTGAAATACCATCAGAGTCTACATTGTATTCAGATGAATGTTTTGATGAAGATGTAGATGATCCATACTCTTCTCTATTGTTGATGAATGCACCATCTGAGTCTACATGCATGCCCAACATTTCAGATGTCAAATGCCTTTTAGATCTACGACTAGGTTCAACAGACTCCCATCTTGCATTTATTTCTTGCAACAACAACCTCTTGATAATGTTTGTTGTCTTGGAGCGAAGAGTTCCTCTCTTTGTCAAATTGAAGTCATAAACAAGTATGTCAACATCATCTAATTTTAAGAGGTTAGTGTGACGACGAGTTCTATTTTGACCCTTTCTTTTTCTCTTTCTATTGACATGTTTCTCAACCACCATCTATGGCTTGTACACACCATTGAATGGGTGTGTACTTGTTGCATACCAATGCACTTCATTTGCAATAACATCATCATTTTCTTTCTCAATATTTATAACCTTTCCTATCCATAATGGATAACCATGTGGATCTTCAGTCACTAAAACTGCAATCATGCTACCCTCCTTAATATCTTGTACTGAACCCCTGTAAAGATCTTCCATGGCTTCACATTGTGCACATGACCTTCGTGAACCAATATACATTTCTCTTTCCTATGCTTGTGTAATCTCAATAACACCTTGAGATTCTTGAACTTCAACAATGTTGTTTCTTCAGATTCGTTTGGAATATTTTGGGTCCAATGAAATGGAGTCCTCAACATTGTATCTTCATTTGTTGAGCTTGAAATTATGTCACTTTGACTATTGAAAAAAGATTCTCACCAAACAGAATCAGCAACATCAAAGTACTCATATGTATCCTTAATGGAATTTTTAATTTCTTCCAGGCATTCAGAATAATCTACATCTCTATTACGCCTTCGCGCATTATGGATTTCAACAACTGATTGTAAAATTAATAACTTTGATGCAAAAATTGGACGATCTGGAATGAACTTCAAAAATGATAAACCTAATGAAGGCCCCCATTCTGTAGTAGTTGAATACTGCTTTCCCCATATAAGTGTTTTCCCATCAATTTTTTTGATACAAAATTGATGTTGGAAGATAGTGTCATTAAGCTGCTCAATACATTTTTCTTCACGATATGATCCCTGAATAAATCTTCGCATGTCAACAATTTTTTCTAATATATTAAAAACGGGCTTTGGAATGTATGCTTTCTTGATACATTCAATCAATGATGGTAGACTTCCAACATTTTTCCTCTTCAATGTTACTGAAAAATGATTGAACATTTGATCAATATTATCATGAGTGTGTCCAACAAGAAGGAAACCAACTTTCACCTTTCGAAAGATTCTCATTTCAACAAGCATGCTTAGATGTCCAAACACAATTTGATTTTTATTTTCATGACTAGTGTTGTCCAACTGTAGATAGAGAACTTGAGGAAGATTTCCAAACCAATGAGTGAGCACATGATGAATTATGGTGATGGTTAGATTTGCATCATTATGAATATTTGGAGCTGTGAAGTAAACTCTTGGACACATTTGTCCATTGAAAACCATACAACCAACCAAGTGAAACTGAATGAAATTCTCTTCCTGTAAATTTTTGGGTGTATGAACAAAATGTGGTAGAAGTGTTTTCTTCTAGTCCATGCCATCAATTATCATACCTAAATATTTGTTTGGAGCAACATAAAACTTCTTCCGATGTTTGTACAACTTTTGTCTTTCACTTGATTGTCAATTCAAATGTTCTTGAAGTGCTTTGATTATGGAATCTGCACATGACATAACATGGAAATATTGATCGTATGTTTTCATAGTTGATAACTATTCAATTTAAAAAAAATAGTAAATGCATACCTCTTTATGCCCCTTCAGAATTATCTATTCTTGATTTAAGAGTAGCACATATACTACAAATCCCCATCCTTGACTTCTTAGGAATACAGACATTGTTGAATTGTTTCTTCCATATTCTTGTAAAATATTCATATGTAATAAAATTACCCTTTCCTTCAACACCTTTAGCATATCCTTTGTACAAGTTGTAGATTTCCCTCCTTGAAAAATTATTTGGAATATGTATTTTGTTTCTATTTGGCATACATTCTCCATGTTTGGAAAATAAATCATGCATCCATGACAATGCAATGTTTGTGAATGTCCCACTCTCTCGTCCATGATGTACCTTTGAATAAAATGATGGATATTTTTCCAACCTTGTATGGATTCTTGATAGACGAAGATTACCAATTGAGTGAATTTTTTTGAAATCCTTTCTGCAAAGTAAAATATTCCCAATGCGATAATCATATATTGTATTGGTGGATATCAT
>JASDQU010242875.1:64331-84318 GCA_032191745.1 Picea mariana
ATGGGAAGTTGTCGAAGTGTTCCTTCTTCCAGAAAGAAATTCACTATTTAGGTCATATCATTTCCGGTGAAGGAATCTCTGTGGACCTAGAAAAGGTAAAGGCCATTATGGAATGGCCAGTGCCAAAAAATGCTCATGAGGTAAGAATCTTCATGGGGCTAGCAAGTTATTATCGGATATTTGTGGAAGGGTTCTCTAAAATAGTGAAAACCATCACCACTTTGTAGCGCAAGGGGGTAGGTATGAAAGGACAAAAGAATGTGATAGTGCATTCATTGAGATTAAGAGGTTACTAACTAGTGTGCCAGTTCTATGAGTGTCGGATATGAAAAATGACTTCACAGTTTGCACAGATGCCTTGAAGCAAGGGTTGGGGGCCGTGCTAATGGAAGATGGAAGAGTATAGCTTATGCATCAAGGAAGTTGAAGAAACACGAGGATATTTACGCTACTCATGATTTAGAGTTGGCAGTTGTAATACTATCTATGAAACTTTGGAGGCACTATCTAGTAGGGTGAAACTTTGAGCTCAAAATGAACCATCAAAGTTTAAAACATCTCTTCACTCAAAGGGATCCGAATGCCAGGCAAAGGTGATGGAGTGAGTTTATGAGTGAATACGATTTTGGTATTTCATACATCAAGGGAAAATAAAATGTGGTCACGGATGCCTTGAGCACATGTCTTCTCCTTGGTACCCTTAAAATTCAATCTGAGGGAATGTGTGTTGACGCAACTCCTTGGAGACAGTTGGTATTTAAAGGTTACTTCAAACCTTGAGAGTGGAAGGAAGTTAGATCCAAATTATGATGGATATAGCCTGGAAACATATGGACTATTAAGATATCAAGGAAGGATGTACATCCCTGAAGGTGGGGATATTCAAATCATCATACTAAAGGAAGCCCATAGAGCAATTTATTGTGCGCATCCTTGTGTGAAGAAAATGTATGAAGACATGAGGAAGCTCTTCTTCTAGGTAGGAATTAAGCACGATGTAGTTCATTTCATCACCAAGTGCCTAGAGTGTCAACAAGTGAAACCCGATCACCATCACCCGACAGGTCTCCTACAACCACATGATGTTCCTATGACCAAGTGGGAAGTCATTTCTATGGATTTTGTTGTGGGGTTGCCGCTCACATCTCATAGACACAATGCCATCCTTGTGATAGTTGATAAGTTGAATAAGAGTGCTCATTTTATTTCGGTTAGAGACACTTATGATGTCATTGATGTGGCATGCATGTTTGTATGTGAGGTCATCCGTTTGCACAGGATACCTAAGAAGATCATTTCAGATAGGGACTCCAGATTCACTTCTAGATTTTGGACAAGTTTGCAGTCAGCGTTGGGGACTCGATTGAACTTAAGCACAACTTATCATCCTGAAACGGATGGGCAAACTGAGAGAGTAAATCAAGTCATGGAATACATGCTTAGGATGTATGTCATGGATAATCAAACCCATTGGGAGAAGTACCTACCTTTGGTAGAGTTCGCCTACAATAACAGTTTTCATAGCTCCATAAGAATGCCACCCTACGAAGCTCTGTATGGAAGGCTATGCAGAACACCATTGAGTTGGGAAAGATTAGAAGACCGAGTAACAGTTAGGCCAGAGTTGATTCAAGTGATGGAGGAACAGGTGATTTAGATTAGGTAGAGACTAAAGGAATCACATGATAGACAGAAAAGTTATGCAGATGCACACAAGACTAACCGAAGTTATAAAGTCGGAGATCAGGTTTTCATTCGTATCAGGCCTAATAAGTGTAGCATTCATTTCGGGAAGGGGACAAAGTTGTCACCTTGATTTATAGGACCATTCAAAATCCAAGAGAAAATTGGACCCATTGCCTATCATCTTGTACTGCCACCCCACTTGCATAAAACTCATAATGTTTTTCATGTATCTGTTCTACATCATTATGTTGTTGATGAATCACATAAACTAAATTGGAAGGAATTGCAGGTATCGGACGTGGGAACACTCATGGTAGAACCATTACGCATATTGGACCGTAGAGTCCAACAGCTTAGGAATCATCTGGTAGACCAAGTTAAGGTCCAGTGGGACAAGTATAGTCCAGGATCTGCTACTTGGGAGGATGCCGAGACATTATGACGAGATTATCCCTCAATTTTTTGACCACCTCGAGAATATGTTTCTCGAAGGTTGGGTGTATGTAACACCACCTTTTGACTTAGGCAGCTAGGATTACCTGAGGCCTAATCACCTTTAATTTCTATTCACCTTGAAACTATTAATGATACACTTGAATTTTTAAGATGTATGAACCTATATGAATGTTTAAACGTTACTTGAATGATGATGGATATGATGCGACCTACTATGTGAATGTAAATTCTATGAATGTTTAAATGTTATTTGAATGATGATGGATATGATGCAATCTATTATGTAAATGAAAAATTTATGAACGGTTAACGTTAATTGAATTATGGGATATTATGAGATCTAATTCTAACTTGAAAACTTTGATATTTAATTTGTTGGTATGTGGATATCGAATTGAGAATATGGTTGTATGCAATTACATGATGATGATGCATAGATATGTATGAGTTTGTGTTATAGACTAATCTACGGGTCATTGGGCTAATGAAATAGCCAAGGGATAATGGTAATGAAAGTGGATATCATGACCACCGACCAAGAAACAATATGGTATGAATCTTTGTATATGAAATTATATTGGTTTGAATGCGTTGCTATGATATGTGGACCAATGTAGGATTTCAGGTGGTGAGAGTGCCTAAAACTGAATAAACGATGACAAAATTCCCAACAACATGGTGCCATTGTATATTCCATTGTAGGGTGTGGACCCTAGTCCTATTAGGAGGGGTGGAGGCATTTCCCACCGTGTATCCTCCGAAACCTGGAGTCATGGGAGGGCTGTGTTAGCTCATGCTCCCCTAGGCGTGTGATGATGACTGTCAGTTTCCTGCTGGGGAAGCTTGGTCAAGATAGTGACACTTCCTCTTACAGGTTCTATTTGGAGTTAGGTCAATATAGTTGACGCTCCAAGATATTCCAACAGAGGAAGGATAGGAATGGATGAAGGAAGTAAGTTAGGGAGGAAGGATGAAGAGAAATAGTAGAGAGTGTAAGGAGATTTGCCTTAAGGTGGAATTTATTGTTTTTCCTTCTAAAAAGAAAATGTGTATGAATATTCATAATTACTTAACTAAACTACAATTGTCTAAATAACATTGTTGAGCTAGATTATTGTAATTAAGGGATTTCTCAAACATTTGAATGGTTTATTACCTTTTATAAAATGAATAGTCTTGTTGATTGGATTGGATGCATACATAAATTACTATAGAGGTGATAGTTATTCCTATTAGTACATGCACAAGACTTGTATGTACTAGCTACACATGCATTTATTGCACATGTACACTAGTATGTATGAGTTTTCTTCGCTTACTTACTGATAATGTTGTTTATTGGATATGAATGTGTGAACCATGTGTCTTTTCCTTTGTATCATAAAATACTTTAACTTCGGGACGAAGTTTCTTGAAGGGTGGGTGTATGTAACAACCCTAAGTAATTAATCAATTGTCATGATTTAAATAATTTTTTAATGTATATTAGTTTAATTAATTAATTAATTAATTGTCTTGATTAAATATTTGTTTAATGTATATTAGTTTAATTAATTAATCAATCAATGATCATGATTAAATATTTTTTTAAGGAATATTGGTTTAATAAATTAATAATTTTCATTTTTGAGACTTAGTGTATTGGTAGATGACCCATTAATGAAAAGGGGATAAGGTGGTTGACACTTAATGGAGGGATAAGGTGGGTGAGACTTAATGAAGGGAGAAGGCAATGAATAAGGAAGGGGGGAAAGTAGAATAAGAGGAGGGGAAAACACTCGGGAAGGGACTTTTGGTTTTTTGGGAGCATTATTTTTCATACCAGAGGACTGTATTACTAGTTTTGTTGGGGAGGAGTTTGTTGGAGTATTGTATTACTGGTTTTGCTTGAGGAACTTGTTAGAGAACTGTCACATGGGGCACCTGTTGCTGGGAGTTTTAGGCTCGGGGGCCAGGAAACCGAAAGGATTCCTGGAGCTAGGGAGTCAGAGAGGCTCTGTTCCTAGATGGCTGGGAGGAAAAGATTCAGTTTTCAGGCAGTTTCAAGCAGTTAGCAACAACAGGAAAGAAAGGGACAAACTTCTTCTTCAAGATGTATTTTACGAGTATTAATTTTGTTAAGAATGAAAGTTATGATATGTATCTATTTATTGAAAATGTGTAATATGTTGTGTAATCTGTTTTGTGACTATTTTGGACTGTATAATTTGAGAATTTGATATTTAACTGATTAATTTGCTAGAACTTCAACATAAATTAGATAGATTTGTTATAATGAAAAATAGAAATATAAATTAGATGTCATGTTCAAGAAAATAAATGTAATTAAGATTACAAATTTACCATTTATCTTTGAAGCCCTAATGAAGGGCTTTACATGGATTATGACTCTGAGCTAGAACTAAAAAGGGGAAGACAGATCATTGATGTGGAACCCAGTGCCACTATTTCTACCACCAAGCTCCAGCTTGGTGAACTAGACGAGCCAGAAGAAGGAGAGTGCCTCTTCCATTCACATATGTGGGTAAAAGGCACCCCGATGCACTTCACCGTTGATAGTGGTAGCCAGAAGAACCTCATCTCAGCAAAGGTCATCAAGCAGCTAGCCCTGCCAACAACACCACACCCACAACCCTACACCATTGGATGGCTCCACCAAGGAAGCAACCTTCGCATTAGCCAATAGTGTCGACTGTCATACGACATCAAGCCCTTCAAAGACGAGGTATTGTGTGATGTTTCTCCTTTCAAAGTTTGTGATGTTCTTTTGGGCCAACCTTATTTATGGAAACGTCATGTTGTATATGAGTCTAGGCCTCGTAGTGTTATTATTAATTTGAACAGGAAATTGTACAGGATACCCGAGGTAGTTCCACCTAGTGTTATTTCCTTGATCTCTGCTAAGAAATGTAGGAAGGTCATCTCTCAGACGAGGAAGTTTGTCTTCTTTGTGATTCGCTCTCAGAATAAGCGAAAGATCACATCCACATCCAGGGTCTCTGCGGTCGACCTCTCCACATAGCAGAAGCAAGTAGATAAGGTCGTGGAAGAATAATCGGATATCTTCTCCTCACCTACTGAGGTACCTTTGCACTGTCAGGTCAAGCACCCCATCGATCTTACCCCCAACGCACCGCTACCCAATGGGCCAATCTATTGACGCTCTCTGTTAGAGAATGAGGATATCAAGCAACAAATCAAAGAACTTCTCCACAAGGGGCACATCCGTCCCATCTCATCACTTTGCGGGAGCCCAATCGTGTTGGTACAGAAGAAAGATGGAACCTAGTGACTTTGCATTGATTACCAGGATCTGAATAAAATCACAGTCAGAAATTGGTGCCCAATTACCTAAATCGACGACCTCCTTGATCAACTCACGGGGGCCAAATACTTTAGTAAGATTGATCTGAAGTCTGGCTACCATAGATAATTTTAGGGGCGAAATTTCGCAAATGGGCTAAATTTTAGGGTTTAAAATTTTGAAGGGGCGAATTTTTATTGACGTAGTTTTTTAAAAAATTAAATTTTTTAGCCCAAATATTAAATTAAGCAATATAAATGGCACATCATTAGCCCCTTATAAAATAGAAACAAAATCCGTGAAAAGAGAGTTCGCCCTCCGCATTTCAGGGCTAAATTTCAGATTCGCCTTGGATTTTTTAGAATCCATTTTTTTTAAGAGTGAATCGCCCATATTCCCTAAACCATGGTGTTCTTGGATTTAATTTGTGTACATATCCTCAAATCAAAGATATATGGCACTGATTTTCATGGCTTTTCTTAGGGAATGATTTTGCCCATAGATTTTCAGTTTTTCCTTCCATTTCTAGTTTTTGTCATGTATTTCATTCCATGTTTTATGGAAACTAGGCATTATAAATTATGGGAAAGGCTTAAATGCTTTCAGATCTAAACTCGTTACTCAACCAACATTGATGTTGAATAAAATTGTAGAGGCAAACACATTCTTCCGGGTCTTGGATGAAATTCGAAGGACATTTCCCTAGCTCTCTCATGCGCTTCAAATTAGTCTCACTGCACCAGATATCAGGTTTATCGAATTTGTTTTTTTTATATAAATAGGGACTTTTAAGTGATTAAAAATGTCACCAAAAGAAAATTAATAATGTATTAACAAAAACAGAAAATCTTTGCTTGTTTTTTAAATTCCAAAGTTCACTGTTATTTGGATACCGCACAACCGATTAATTTTTTTCACGTTCAGAAAATGAAGAACCAATAAGAATAAAATGAAGAACCAATAAGAATTTACCAGGTACGTTTCATGGATTTTATGTAATCTTATTAAATTAGATAACTGCTTACGGTTTCCAATAATATGATGATTTATGTGATCATAAATTTCTAGAAGCAATTAGCCAATCCATTTTAAGCACTACATCTTTAATTATGAGGTGAATTTAGTGAGATCTATCTACATCTTTAAACAATTTGCTACCCGTCAATTTGCTACATCTTTAAGCAATTTGCTACCCGTCCAAATCTTTAATTTATTGAGGAGAATTTAGTGAGATCTATCTACGATTTGATTTAAATTGGATGCATCACCTCTATTTATCTAACCCTTAATCAGGCTAATAACTAGAGTTAAAGGCAGAATGAAATGTCATCTCTTACAAAACGCAAGTTGAGTCTACGCACTTCTTAGATTCGGAAAAATCACTTGAGAGGTTCACAAGGTAATAACAGAAAATTTAGGTTCTTGCCACGAAATATCAATAATGGGTTAATATTTAAAAGATTGTCAATCTGTTGGATCATAAACAAAATCTAGAACTGGAGAATAGATTAAAAACTATAGCTGTTCAACTCACATGGATTTGAACGATTCAAAATCTGTTGAATATTTGATAGATGAGAAGGCAAGTGCGCACCCAATCCGTGTTAATTCTCAGTCGGCAAAGTAACTGAAGTTTACACATAGTACACTAATGATATTGAATACTTTCAATTTTATATTTTGGGACAAACAATATTATTATATTGTGCAAATGAAAATAAAAATAAAGAAAGTAATAATATTTGATGTTATCCTTTGAGAAAGTTAAATTTTCATAATGAAATTACGCAATAAGAGTGCTGAAATAAATATATTTGATATAATAAAAAAAATTTGAAATCTACTTTCCTTAAAGCCAACTTATTGCTATTAATGTAATATGAATATTTCATGTTATATTAGAATTATAGAAATATCATTATTTGACTATTGGAATTGAAATTCTATATTAAATAATTATTATAATAAAAAAAATTGAAATCTACTTTCCGTAAAGCGAATTTATTGCTATTAATGTAATATGAATATTTCATGTTATATTAGAATTATAGATTTATCATTATTTGACTATTAAAATTGAAATCCTACATTAAATAATTATTAATGATAATTTGTGTAAGTTATATATGAGAATAATAGTTCATATATCCTTTAAATTGCTCAAAATAAAAATGTATAATTATAATTACATAAATTGATTTGTGTTAGATAAATATTGGAATTGACATTTTATATTAAATAATTATTAATAGTAATTTGTGTAAGTTATACATAAAAATAATAGTTGATGTATCCTTTAAATTACTCAAAATAATTACATAAATTATTTGTGTTAAATAAATATCTTTATATATTATATCATTATTATATATTATAAATAATCATTATAAATTTGTGTTGAGTTAGTCTAAGATTTATGTATTATGTTTACTACTAGTTCATAACACAATACAATAAATAATAATTATAAATTTGTGTTGGGTAAGCCTAGTGTAATATTTTTGTATTATGCTTATTACTATTTAATAAAACAATTCATAATTAATTGTCATTCAAATATTTTAGTTACAAATATTTTTTTATGAATAATGAAATATTTTTAATGTTGAATAATTTGATTATTTTATTGGGAGATTGTTCCTTAATTGATAATATTTTAAATTATCAAAAGTAATTATTTTAATAATATTTTAAATTATGAAAGGTAATTATTTATACTACATTTTAAGTAGAATAAAAGAATCCATACATTTTAAGTAGGATAAAAGGATCAGGAAAATTGATTGTGACTATGATCAATCTTGCGAATGTTATTATTGTTATTGTGTAGTCTTAGGATATGACTTGAAATAATTTCCAATAAGCATGATAGAATGTACTTAATAATAAAAATAAGCATGATAGAATGTACTTAATAATAAATTAATTAGGCTTATAAGATTTTATAGACATGACTTCAATATGTAAGGAAAGGGAGATCACGCTCTATTAAGTTAGCATACAAAATTTGTGATTCATAGAACTCTATAAAATGGTAAGTAGTGAAAAAGATATTAAGATATTTGATTGATGATTTTTAATTATTAAATGGATAAAAATAATAATAATAATTTATATGAGAACTTAAATAAATGTTATAAATATTTGAGACTTTATATAAATTTATTTATAATTATAATTATATGTAATTTTATATAAATTATAGTTATATTATAAACATTTATTATATGCTTTAAGTATGTAAATAGTTGAATTATAAGTTTTTTTTTTTAATAAAAAAAAGATACTATAGATTTTATTTTCAGAACATACATAATTTTATAGTCTGGGTCCTCGGGAGTCTTCCGCAAAATGGAAACCAGACCTCCCTCCCCTATTCTTCTCAAGATATTTAATGTTTAGACTAGAAGTATTGCCATAGTTGCATTTGCACCACTTACTAACTGTTTATAGGTAGCTTTGGCCTACAAGTGTAGCCATAATTCAGAGAGTTTCTTACAAAACCAAAGGCAAATAGAAAGCCCCAAAAAAACCAAATAGCCATGGTAACTAGACTGGCTCAATTGATAACCCTAGGAAAAAGACTACCTAGGGTCGTCATATCTCCCTGTAGGGTCTGAGTGCCATGCTTGCTTGCCAATCGACGACTTGCGTTTTTGCTAGATTCTGGCCTTTCTTCTTCCTCGTCCACCATAATGGGATTTGCTTAGGTTCCTGCCAGCTTCTTTCTTTCCTCTGCTGCCTCCATCTGTGTGTTCTTAGGGGTATTTGTATTTTCATGGAATCAGATGCCAAATTGCTCCTTACAGAATAGCTCAAATTTGGATTCCATAACCCAGATTTTCTGATGGGTGGCCCACATTTTAGCTTTATATTGAACCATGGCCTAGGCCACCATCGCTTTCGTCATCCAATAGATTTTTGCAATACAAAATAAATTGGTGTCCCTTGTATAGGATTTCCCAGGGTCGGGAACCCATTCCTTCACGGACCCCATAATTTCTTTGTCCGACATATTCTTCCTCTTTCTTAGTACTTCCTTATGGACTCTCCCCATTAGTTATTTCTCTTCTATTGAGCACAAGTTCTCGTATCTCGTCCTTGCCCCTCTGGCTCCCCTGGCAGTGCGGAAATTGATAATAGTAGGGGTTCCTACAAGATGATTCCATCTATCTTTCCTTGGTTGTGAGTCCTTATTCCTCTGAGGCACAATCTTCTCTTCTGCCATGGTTCGACGATGACCACTTTCCATCTTTTTGGACTTGGACCTTGAGACTCTAGTCACCAGTCTACTAGAATAATCCTGGAGGGAGGCACGGATGCTTTCTACCCTAATGCTTGTAACATTGTCTAGAGGATGGAAAAATTATGTTTCTTTTTCCAAATATGTAAAATGAGTATATTATTGTTTAAGGAATACATTTTCCTATTATTATATGAGGTTTAATACTTTATCAAAAAAAAATTCGATACTCTAGAAGGTTTATAATTCAGTGAAAAATTCGCCAAGATTTTACAAGAGTTTATAATTCAGTGAAAGATTCACCATGATATTACAAGATTATATAGTTGACTAAAAGATTCACCAACAAATTATATATACATATTATATTATTGATAAAATAGCCTTCAATTTTTCCTATGTATCATGGGGATTCGCCCATTTATTATACATATAAATTTAGGGGGGGTTCTTAAAATCACCCTTGCTGGCTACCACCAAGTCCTGCTAGAACAGACCGATGTATGGAAGACTGCCTTCAAGTCAAATGAAGGCCTTTTTGAATGGTTGGTCATGCCCTTTGGTTTGACAAATGCTCCGGCCACTTTCATGAGGATGATGGACGATATCCTACAACCATTCACCAATTCTTTTATAGTGGTGTATTTGGATGACATTCTCATTTACAACAAGACTTGGGCCGAAAACTTGCACCATATTCAGCAGATTTTGCACACCCTGCGACAGCATAAGCTATACGCCAACTCAGAAAAATGCTCCTTCAGCATAGACAAGGTCCATTACCTGGGCTACATCATTGATTAGCATGGCATAAATGTGGATCCAACCAAGATCCAAGTCATCCATGACTCGCCAGCCCCAACCACACTCACTGAGATTCAGAGCTTCTTAGGCCTTGCCAATTTCTACCGAAGGTTCGTGTTGGGATTCTCCCATATTACATGGGCCCTCAGCCAAATAACCAGGGGTGGTGGTAAGGTGAAATTTGCATAGGGTCAGTCCCAACAATAAGCGTTCAATGATTTCAAGTAGTGTTTGTGCTCATCCCCAGTACTTTCACTACCAGACCTACAACAACCCTTTGAGATCGAGACAGATGCTTCAGACTATGTTGTGGGCATCATTCTCACTCATCACAGCCACCCCGTGGCCTATCATAGTGAGACACTATCCGATGTTGTCCGTAAGTACCCTACTTACAACAAATAAATGTACTCCATTATGCAAGCCTGCCACCAGTGGAGACATTACATTCTTGGGAAGGAGACAGACATCCACATTGATCATAAGCCACTGTAGTTCATGCAGACACAAGGAAAATTGCAGAATGACCGCCATCAAAAGTGGTCCACATAATTGCAACAATTCCACCTCAACATCAAGTATAAAGCAGGAAGCACCAATCACATTGTTGATTGCCTTAGCAGACCGACAATCGTGGCACTCACCATGGTGCTAGACTCTTGTGGCCATGAGAGCTCTGGATGGCCCCAACTCTATGAGATAGACCCAGACTTTGCCACCACCTACCAAATGTTGGGTGCAGATGTAGTTGTTGATAGTTTCAATCTTCAGGATGGGTTGTTGTGTCATCTGGTCCATATCTGTGTTCCATCAAGCGAGCGAGTGAAGATGATCTGGGAAGCCCACTACAGTCAGGTGGCAAGACACTTTGGTGTCGAAAAGACAGTGGCGATGCTACAAAAAAAATTCTACTGGCCGAAACTTCAATAGGAGGTCAGCAAGTATATCAGGTACTGCACTGCCTGTGCTATTACCAAACCAACCACTAAGAAACAGGTTCTGTACACCCCTCTTCCTACTCCTGACAAGCCATGGGAATCTATCTCAATGGACTACATGTCAGGCCTTTCGTCCACCAAGTGGGGGAATGACTGTGTTTTTGTGGTTGCTGATCGCTTTTCTAAGATGGCAATTCTGGTTGCATGCAAGAAGAGCATCACAGCAAAGGCCACTGCCAAGCTCTTATTTGAACGAGTCTAGGTACATTTTGGACTCCCACAAACCATTGTCTCAGATCAGGACAGTCAATTTTTCAGCACATTCTGGTCGAGCCTCTGGTCACTGCTGGACATGAAGCTCACCAAATCTACAACCTTCCACCCCCAGACAGATGGCCAAACCGAGGTCATAAATCGAATGATTGTGCATATCCTTCAAATGTATAATTCAAATCACCTTCGCACATGGGATGAGAGCCTTCCTTATATCCAGCATAGCTACAACTGAGCTTTGCATAGCTCAACCAGACACAACCCCTTTCAGGTGGGGTTGGGATTCCAATCATTGGGTCCCATAGATGTTTCACTTCCCCTTGCGTTCACCTCGACCGACTCATCTCTTGCTCCAACTGAAACTAACAAAGCCACTTGTTTCATTGAGCCGATCCAGCACATCCACCAACAGGTTTAAGATATCCTCCAGAAGTCCAATGACAAGTATAAACAACGCCATGATCAACATCGGGTGCCACATAAGTTTCAGGTGGAAAACAAATTTTGGTTTCACTTGCAGAAAGAACGCCTTACGAGACCCCATCAGAATCTTTTCCCACTCTGTTATGGGTCATACACTATCACCAAGGTCTTGGGGGATAATGCTTTTTAGCTCAACATTCCTCCTTTCCTTGGCTTGCACCTAGTGTTCAATGTGGATTTCCTTCGCCCTTATTTCCCACCATTATTGGACACTTCAGAAGTAACAGAACAACTGACACCAAAAGATCTCAACCCCAACTACTTACAACAGGCATCAAATGATCATATTGTGGACACACAGATCAAGGGAACTCGACAACAGAGGATCCAACTTTATTGAGTCGTCAAAGCAGGGCAACTTCTGCACCAAGGCAAGTGGCTCACACAGGGCCAAATTCAACAGAAATTTCCTCATCTAATGGGGGACCTCAATGCAATGGAGACCATTGCTTCCTAAGGAGGGAGGATCAGGGATAATTTTAAGGATGAAAATTTATATTAAAATGTAGAAACATGGGCTAATCTTACTAGTCCTTAATATGCAAAATGTAAAATGTTTGGCGATAGTTTTGTAAAAATATTCAAATTTCTAAGGATTTTATAGTTTCTATAAAATTTTGGCAATTTTTAAGGTAAAATAGTTTTATTTTATGCAATTTGGGTGAATCATTTTTAGAAAAAATGGAAAGTTGGCAAATCTTTTTTTGGGAAAACCATAGAAAATTAGCCCATTTGCGAAATTTAGCCCCTAAAATCATCTATGGGGAGGATTGATCAGGTGGATATCGATGGCCACCTACCTTTTCCAATTGGCTCAAAATAGTTTTCTGGCAATTTTGGTAATTTACTATTTTTATTAGTTTTCACTTCTAGAGCCGTTTTGAGGCCCTAAACGATGTTTTTTTGGGAAAACAGGTTTTCAATATGAAAGTTCCTTTGATATTGTGCCTAAAATGAATCTCCTCGACAATAACTTTCCAACGGGCTATCATACGCCTAAAACATAGATCATATGCAAAAGCTACGACCCCGGGAAGTTGATGTACTAACTTACCCAAACGGGGCCCACATGACTTTTGGTGCTTCATCTTCTAGGGTTAGGTTTTTGGATGTCTAGGGGTTTTGGCATTCCCGCTTATGGTAAAAAGGCCTTCAGAGCCTCATTGTAATCATCTTCTTGCGAATGAGCGCAGCCATCACATGTCTTCTCAAAGATAAGCCGCCACCATTCCAACAATCTTGTTTCCGCTGCATTTTACAGTTTCAACTTATTTCACTATTGAATAGAAAACCAATTTTATTGTATCTCTATTATTATGTGTTAAGCACCTGTTAATAATCTGTATTCATTTCGTTCTTCTCATAAAATCCGGATCATTCAAGATTTTGATTTCTTCAAAATTTGCACTGGTCATTGACCTTTCCTCCTCAAGTGCCTTTGGTATGGATGCTCCTGCATCACTAAGACAAGGAATGTGTAATGTCCCCACTTTGGGACATCATCACAGTGCAGAGGTTTATAATGACCAGAGTAGCCAAATGGATGTTATAGTGAGTACAGGAGTTATTGAGAGACATTGTGGGGTCCAACTTGCATTGCTCATCCTATTTCATCATTATGATCCATTCCACACAGATTGGCTTTGGTTCCGAGGCATTTCGACGATTTCCATGTTTTGAGTATTTTTTGCTATAAGTCAATTAAATTCACTAAAGAGGTCATTTTGGGCACATTACTTGGAGAAACCTCTCAGTGTAATAGCTCATTGGAATCGAGGGAAGCAACACTATAGGATGGGATGCTGAGAACTGACTTTCAGTGGCCAAGGAAGCCACAAGGAGAGATAAGGCGATTTTCAGAGGTAAAAAGGTTAATTAATTAATTAAAGTGATTTAATTAATTAATTAAATATTAATAAAATGAAAGTCACTTTGGAGGGACAAGGTGAGAAAAAGGTATAAAGGAAAGGCAAGTACCTCTACTCATTCATTCATGTATGATCATATTTTCATATCTGGCTTCTAGCTAGTGAGCCCAGCATTGGGGGTTTGAAGGGTTTTGACTTAACAAGCCCTAGAGGATGATTCGGTGGTGAAAGATTCCACCTAGCTTGTCCCAAGATTGATCTCGAAGATGCAATACGCTCCCACACCATTCTAGTTCCAGATCTACTCAGTTGCAGGAGGATTCCACATCAGTTACTTGTGCAGATAGAGAGAGGGCACACCAGTTGGAGGTTTCCAATAAGGTGGGGGCACACCATTCTTGGAGAGAGATTCATTGCAGGTGATTGGCAGGGATTTTGGAGATTCTATCACCTGAGTATTCATTGCAAGGCTTTGGACATTATATCTAGTCCACTCTTGAGGAGTTACTACGGCTAGATCATCATTTACAGGTTGGGACGGCTTTGGGAGAGAGAGGACAATTTGGTGATTCAGTGATTTGCATATCTAGGAGGCTATACCTCATATCTAACCTTGAAACTTCTTCCAGGGGTTTATGATTGCCCAATCTATCATTTTGGAGAGTTTCAGGAGGTTTGGAGGTCGAATTATCTAGGGTTTCAGGCATCCAGGGGGGCGCACCATTCAGTGGAGGAGTTCAAATCCACAGGGTTTGAGAGTGAATTTGGAGATTTGGGCACCTGGGTTTTCCTTATAGTTGCCTGATCTATCAGTTGGCATATTTCTTGGGGTGATTTGACACTTTTGGCAGCAAGGCTGAATTGTTGAGGAGCTTCAGCATTCTAGCAAGACGTGGCATCACCCAGTTAGGGTTTCTGCACTTCATACAACCAGATCTACCTTGGCATTGGTCTTCATCTCTTATCCAGCCTTTGGAGGATTATTTTGTATTGTCGGGAGATTTTTGTAGCAACTCATACTTCTATCTTGGAGCCATCTGTTGAGCATTCCAGATCGACATCTTCATTGTAGCAGGTTCCTCTATTTCATGAATAAAATCATATTTGGGATGTTTTGGCTTGTCTGTCATATTGCATATGGTTGAGGTATGTTCCATGATTGTATCTTCTTGTTATTTGCTACAACACACATATAAACACATCAGTAGAACCCTAATTGTAATTGTAAGCAAAGTGTTTGACGAAATACCACAACCAGAAAAAGATTTTAAAGACACCAAAACCGTGATGATCCTGGCATAATAGCTTGGGATCATTACAGAATGTCTTAGTACATGAGGTGCATTTCCAATACATAGGTAGTGTGATGTAAGAAACTTGGATGTTGGGAAGTAGTCACGAACAATGCTTAGATCCAGCAATCATCAATGAACCCTTTGTCTTTACAATTCTAACATCTAAGTTGCTCGTAACATGCATCCATAACAACATTATATATTAAAAAAATACATGAATTATATGAACAAATAGAAAACTAAGAAAATTGGACCAAACAAGGGTGATTCTACATTATGTTAATAAAAATAGTACATTAGAACACCAAAAATACAACAATGACCATCTGTGATTAAGTCCGAAGATGTTGCCATGTAGGGTTACAAACTAGGCTCTTAGCCTTATAGACATTATTAACAAACCAAAACAACACCATTACATAAAAACCATAACTAAAATCCCAACAACCAATGCACCCATTGAGTATCACACTAATAAACTAGCACAACCAACCATGCAACTTCCAACCAAAACTTTGAATGATCCACAACCTCTTTCTTATGCATACAAGCTACAAGCCTGTAGTCCCTTAGGATAGTTGGAAATTACTCAGGTGCCTCTCCTATGTGAAAAGTCCATGGTTCAACCGAATCCTAGGACACCTTGAAACTACTCAAGCAACTTTATTCTTTAAAAGTCTAAGATGCATACATGCTACCAAAAGCTAGAACCAATGACTAGCAATCTATCAATTTGTGATTGGTTGTCATTTTTCTTGTTTTTTTTAATGATGATCCTAATGGAACTCTAATTTGTGTAGTGATGTTGGTGTGAGCTTGAACCTAAACCAAGAGACCAATATCTTGTGTAGTGATGTTGGTGTGAGCTAGAACCTAAACCAAAAACACCAATATCTTTTGTAGTAATGTTGGTGTGAGCTCAAACCTAAACCAATATCTTGTATAGTGATGTTTGTGTGAACTCGAACCTAAACCAAAAACACCAATATCTTGTAGTTGAACTTTTATTTCCTTAACATAATCAATATATGACAAAACATTCACTCCTTTTCCCATCTAGATGCATTCAACTTGCTTTTGAGAAGCATCTTGAGGACTCACTTTAGTTTTCATCTTATGACTCATTGTATGAACAATCATAAAAGATTTCAAATTTATAAATAAGGTCATCTTGTATCCCATTGGATTTATTCACCATAATTAATTAGCTGAATGCTTGTTTTGGGAGCTTGACTCTGCATTGTAATTACCAAAAAAAATGGTAACTTATGAAATACCTTGCGACATCTCGATTGGTATGCACCATAAATTGCATTCTTTACTTGTTTAAGGAATTTGTGATGCAAAGGAAACAATAGCAGGTCATTTTTCTTTACTTGCAGGTCTCTTTTATATGATAGATTTGATCCACACAAATCGGCAACCATGAGAAGGCACACCGCACATGAGCACCACGTAACAGAAAATATGGTGTTCTCTAATATGAGTAGATCAAAATACACACGTCCAAGTTTTTGTCATGACCTTTACACAACCATACAGATCTCTCCAGTTTGATATTACAGACTCTGGGAAAATTTACACACAAATATCACAGATTGTGGATGCAATTTGCACACAGATCTCTCCTGCTCGATATCACAGATTGTGGATGCAATTTGCACACAAATAAAATATCATCATGCACCTACGCATGGACTGCACACTACACAATGTATCGATAATTCCAATTTCCATTAGCTCGAGCTCACAAGTTGTATATCTCTGATACATCAGGAGTGCATTATTATTTTTTTTTTTAAGAATAATAAATAACAATTTATTTTTAATGTCATCTTTAAGTTAGATATTAAATTGGTGTACCAGCTATTTTGATTGGTAAAGTTTATTGAGGTATACATACTCTACCCTCTTTGGATTTGAACTTATGACATCTTATGAGTAGTGAAAAAATCAAGGTTGCTATCTTCCTTTGGTCTATTTTTCTTTATGGAGTGGGCAAATCAGCTTTATGATCTTGTTATGGTAATTTGAGATGACAATTTTGGGACTTAGTGAGCCTTTTCTAATATTTTTGGGGTTTGTAAGAGTGAGAATTGTGTTCCTTTTACATGTTGATTAAAAGGAAAATTAAAAAACAAAATTAAATGAAGTTTATATGTAAAAGTTAAGTTTGTTTTAAGTTATTAATTTATATTAGCTCAATTGGTTAAGATGTGGGTTTTGTTTGCTAGACTACCTGAATTCAATACCCTTAAATGAGTTTAGTTGAGAGAACACTCAAAAATCCAATCAAGACATAATCCTTTATTTTTGGTTGGAGATTCCTCACCTGTTTTTTCAAAATAAATCAAGTGTCCATATTATTGGATGATGGGTTTACTTTGTGTTTTTATTCTTAAAATCATAGTTAATTTAAAGAATTGTAAAAAGATTTTGCAAAGGCTAATTCATGAGCATATGATTTGATAATATATCTTATGTATATTTATTTGATGTCATTACAAACATAAATCCAAAAAACAAATAAAACAGAAATCTAAAAACAATAAATTGAATACATTTGTAGATATAAATTAATGGCAAAATTTTTAGGAAATGGATTAATTTTTTTTGGAATTCTTGAAGCTAAAGCATAAGTTGATTATTACCTATAAGTTATAGTTCAGTGGGTTAGCTAGAGTGGTTATGTATTTTGAATTTAATATAGGAAGTTTTGTTGTTGATTCTGTGGATTCTCTCTATGACATTTCTTAGTCAATGTCAGACTTCATATTTTTAGTTAAAAAACTGATTAAAAAAAATGGCTTTGTCTGGCTGTTCTAAGAAATGATTTTTTTAGCCAGCAATATAAATTTACAGGAATCATTATTTTTTGTTGTTCAAAATCCATTTCTGATTGCAAAAATAGATTCAGCATGCTGAAAAATCCCTAAGACTCGGAATATACAGATATAATCACTTAAATCAACAAATCTAACAGAGATTCAAACAAATATCCCACAAAAAAAAATCATCATTTAATAGAATATTTAACCTAGAACCAAACAAATTCATTAAATATAAACCTTTGAACGTAATGAACTCTTCTCAGCCACCGATTCACCTGTATGGACTCGGTGCCAAGGGCCTTCGCATTGCCTGTAGCTCCTCAGCGGCGAGCCGTCGTAACAAGTTATTATCCCGGAATAAATTTCATGTGGAACTTATCCCATTTCCAATAACTCTGGCTCGTAAGCGTGGGAGATCTCAGTTTGAGAGTATGAATCGTATAAGTCTGTAAGTTAGCCGAGCCGATGTTCAAGAGCTATAAACTCTTCTCAGCGGTATGGATGACCAGCCCAATAGACCTACAAGGTTAGGTACGGGATTATCAGCTAAGGCGTTTTTTGGGTTTGTAAAAGGGCTGATTTCATCATCCTGCGTCTTTTTCCATATGTAAAAATAAAAATAATTTTTACAAGAAATCCAAATAATTCCTTGTAGAAAGATAACATTAACTCCAAAATGGAAACACATGGAGCAGGCTGTTTTGGGAAGAACTCCAAATCCGAACACATGGAGTAGGCTGTTTTGGGAAGAACTAATGCTGAAGGCCAAAAGATGACCAGAAGTCGTACTTGTGTCGGGTCGTTGTACAAACCCTGGGGTCTACATGTCTGGACCCCAAAAATACATCTATTTATGAGCAGCATATTTTTATATGACCTTTGCTACTTATAAAAGCCCATCTACATCCACTGTAGAACTCAACGATGCGTTCGAAGCGTAATCAGTCATGGAGCCTATGCCAGTTAGCTTTTATTGCTTCGATTAGAATCGGTATAAAAAATTCTCATCACGGCCCTCAATAGTTTTACCCCGATGGTCGTATGATTGCTGCCTATTGCTGACTAATATAGCTTTTTTATTTAAGTTTGGCTTAGTGGTGGTTGGAACTTGTTTAACTGTAACTCCCATAAATTTTTTGGCAGGACTGGATCGATCTCGTAGCATCTGTTGCTTTGGGGGATTCTCGGTAAATAGAGCCATAGAATTGAACCTGGGATAATCTCTTTTGGGATATACTGCTTCTCGCAATTGATACAGATAAGAACATACCTGTTTACAACATGTGATTCAATTTCGGGAGTCGGCAGTACTCCTCTTTTTGGAACAGGCCTCTCTGTGAGGAAGAATTCTTGATCTCAGAAGAGGAATTAATGGAAGAAGAAGAAACTGTGACTGCATCCTGATCATCGGTGCAAAGCTCCGTCTTCTTCACATACACACCTGACTGTACAGTTTTATTCGGGACCCTGCTCTTCGAGTGCCTTGATCCTATCCTGCAGCTGATTCACATACTTGATGATATTTGCTTCATATGGTTACAAGAGCACTCAAAGCTGTACTTCTGGTATTCCTTGTCTGTGCTGCTATTGTTTAGATTTCGATTGTTCCCAAAGTATTCATTATTTTTTTCCTTTGAAAGCCAGACAAAGATGACCTATATAAGAGGTTAACTTTAGGCAAGTTTTTCTTCCGTCAAAATCAATGGAATTAAAATTGGAGATTTTAAAGGAAACTTCATCCATTTTTATTTATTATGAAATTGTACATATCAGATATATGGATTTATTCAGAAACTGAGAGAATAT
>JASDQU010242875.1:117604-129200 GCA_032191745.1 Picea mariana
TTGCATCCACTTTGACTTATAGTACACTCATCACTTCACTTTATTATTTAAATAATTTCTTCTTTGCAACCACTTTGACTACTTTGACCTTTTGGGGCTTCTAGATGACTCATAAGGGTTCTCCAACTTCACTTGGCCATAACTCTCTAACCGTGAGGAGTTATGTGACGTTCCACATAACAACAGAAATGGCATGACATGTACTATCCATCTAGAATAGTATTACCTTCAAATATATTAAAAATCATACCATTATACATCAAACCAACTTGGGTCCATTACCCAAACCTTTGTGCTACCGAAATTTGCTACCAGAATTTCTTCAAGGGTTGAAATCAATGACAACCAACCCAATTAATCAACAATCTCCCCCTTTGGCATTGATGGTAACACTATGATGAAATATTGAAGTCATATCACTCATGCTCCCCCTATGACCATCGCTCCCCCTCAAATCATGCCTCTGTTCTCTTTCTCCAAGCAATTACCTTTGCATATGATAAATCTCTCCCCCTTTGTCCTTAATGACAAAGGTATATTTCCATCCGGGGCTGCTCCCCTTGACTGAACTCTTCCTGAAACTGATCTCCCAACCTGAACTATCCTCTTTATGGTGCTTCATTGTGTAAATCTAAGACATATAAGATAAGCATTCAAAATCATTCATTTTGGAGTAGAAATTACTCCGAGTCTCTAACGAATATACTCAAAGGCTTCTCTTGGAATCATTTTTGTAAATATGTTTGCCACTTGTTCTTTTGTTCCCACATATCCAACTCTGATGTTCTTCTCTACAACCTGTTCCCGTAGAAAGTGATACTTGATTGGAATGTGTTTCGTCTTGAAGTGCATCACTGGGTTCTTTGAGATATTGATGACACTTGTATTATCATAATAGATTGGAATGGGGTCATCATACTCAACTTGTATATTTGTCAAAGTTTTTTTCATCCATAGAACATGTGTACAACATCCTACTGGTGCAATATGCTTTGCTTCGGTTGTAGATAAGGATATTGATGATTGTTTCTTGCTTAGCCAAGATACTAAACACTCACCCAAGTAGAACAGTGATCCACTGGTGCTTTGTCGGTCATCAATGCAACTTGCCCAATCTGCATCTGTGTAGGAAATAAGTGGTAGATCCTTTCCTTTTGGATATCTTTTTTGTTCCTTTGAGATATCTGAAAATCCTCTTTACTGCTAAGACATGTGATTCCTTTGGTGTTGCTTGAAATTGTGCCACTTGTTCAACTGCCTGCATTACATATGGTCTAGATGTTGTCACATATAGTAAGCTACCAATTATAGCCTTTGGTTTGTATACTTTGAATCATTATATTTTCTCAACTTGCAACTGGTTTGCATAGGAGTGGTAATTGGTTTGCAATCTTCCATTCCGAACCTCTTTAGCATTTCTATGATATATTTAATTTTAGAAATAAAAATCCATTCGTTTCTTTGACGTATTTGAAGACCCATAAAGAAGGAAAGTTCTCTGAGTAATGACATTTCAAATTCATTATGCATATCCTTTGCAAATTTTTGGCTTAACCTGTCATCAATACTTCCAAAATAATATCGTCAACATAAACTTCAATTAATAAAATACTATCTTGAGTTACCTTGATGTAGAGGTTGATGTCCACACTTCCTTTTCTGAACCCTGCCTGCTGTGATATTTATCCATTCTAGAGTGTCATGCTTTAGGAGCCTGTTTTAGACCATACAAGTCCTTCTTCAATTTACACACATAATCTGCATTCTTTGACAATTGAAATCCTTCTAGTTGTTCAATGTTGACTTCTTATTCAATTTCCCTGTTTAGAAAAGTTGATTTCACATCCATCTAATACACTTTAATATTCTTGGAGCATGCATAAGCTAAGAACAATCAGATTTCTTCCATTCTGGAAACCGGGGAAAATGTCTCTTCAAATTTGATTCCTTTAACCTGTGTGCATCCTTTACATATCAATCTAGCTTTGTTCCTTGTAACATGTCCATCTTCATTCAATTTATTTCTGAAAACCCACTTTGTGCCAATCACATTCTTATTCTTTAGTTTTGGAACCAATTCCCAAGTGTCATTCTTCTCTATTTGATCTAATTCTTCATTCATGGCCTTATTCCAGAATTCATCCTTGTTGGCCTCTTCAAAACTGTTTGGTTCAATCATAGATAAGAGTGCTAGGTGCATTTGTTCTGGTGAACGGATTCTTTTTCTAGTCTCAACTCCTGCATCCTTTTTTCCGATAATCTGATCTGAAGGATTATTCTTCTGTACTCATTTGATAGGTGTCTTTAGAGGCACTTGCTGAACTTGCTCTTCTACTTCTGTCTAATCTTCTTCATCTTCATCTTCTACTTCTTCTTCATATTTTTCTTCTTCTTCATAAAGTTGTTCCATTGATTCATTTTCTTCTTCCTTTAATTCTCGTCCACATGTTTCATCAATTGTTACATTATGCTTTCCACAACTTTGTTCAACCTCACATTGTAACACTTGTATACTTTCCTTGTACTTGAGTAACCAACAAGTACTCCTTTGTCCACATGAGAGTCTAACTTTCCCATTCGTCCATATTCTCTTTTGATGTAGCATTTGCTTCCAAATACTCTGAAGTGCTTCACATTTGTTGGTCTTCCTTTCCATAGCTCGTAGGGAGTTTTGTCATTGTTGTTTTTGAGCATTACTGTGTTTTGAATGTGAACTATTGTATGAAATGCATGTGTCCAAAAAATATATGTCAATTTGGAATCCATTAGCATTGCTCAAGCCATTTCCTGTATTGTCTTGTTCTTTCTTTCAACAACTCCATTTTGTTGAGGTGTCCTAGAAACGGAGAATTGTATTTTTATTCCATGCTTGCTGCAAAAGTACATAAATTCCTTTGAAGTGAACTCTCCCCCATTATCAGATCTCAAACATTTGATTTTTGAATCCATTTCATTTTCAACCATTTCCTTGTAGACCTTGAAGTTTTCAAAATATTTTGACTTATTCCTGAGAAACAAAACCGCATACATTTTTCTATAATCATCAACTAATAACATAAAGTATTTCTCACCTTTAAACCCTTTGTTTTAGTTGGTCCAACTAGATCAATATACACAATTTGCAAGGGTCTTATCATTGAATATTCCTTTGATTTGAACCTAGTCTTTGTTTTATTTCCTTATTGACAATGCTTGCATAAAGTGTTGGTTGGTTTCGTGATTTGGGGAATTTCTCTAACTGCTTCCTTTTTACTGACTATGACAAGGTTATCAAATTTTATGTGACCCATCCTTTTGTACCATAGCTAGCCTTCATCTTCCTTTCCTAGACAACACTTTTCATTTCCAATTTCATTTAATACATATATGTTGCTTGAAGTTCTTGTAGTTGTGGCAATCAATTTTCCTGAACCTTCTTTTCTTATCTCTCACTTCTGTGAATCGAAAGTAATTTTATGACCTTGGTCACACATTTTACTTACACTTATAAGATTATGTTTCATATCTTCTACTAGTAGAACATTTTCTGACTTGGTATTCTTGTTTCCAATTATGATTGTGCCTTTTCCAATGATTTTAGTTGAATCATCATTTTCGAAAGAGACTAGTCTATCTATTTCCTTTATTAAAGTAAGAAACTTGTATTTATCACCTGTCATGTGTTTTGAATAACCATTGTCTACATACCAACCACATTTTTTCTTCTTATCTTGTAGATCGAGTGTGCATTCTTCATTGCTATATTGATTCTTCTTTCTTATCCATGTTCTCTTCTGAGGATCTTGTCTGTGACTGTTGTTGTTATGTTGTGGTTCTTTGGGAGGGAATGTCATTCTACAATTTTTGGCCATGTGTCCAAAGTTGTTACACTTGTAGCATTCCACTTCATTGCTTAATGATTCAAACCTATTATAACTTCTTCTCTATGTTTCACTAGGCCTTCTTGGATAACCCTTTTGTGTATGACTTTCAAAGTTGTTTATGTTCCTACTGTTAGATATGCAATTTACATCTTTATTTCCAAAATTATTGCATGCATAACATAAACAAAAAAGTATAGTTTGATACCTGGGAGTTGAATATCTTCTGGAAGGATTTACTCTTAGGAATCCTTCTTCTTCCTGAGGCCTATTTGTTTCTGTCTGTCGTTGATTCTGAAATCCGAATCTTCTCGGTGGAGGAGTGTCCCTGTAATCTTCCTTGTAGGTCTTCATATCCCCTTTGATTGTTTCTGCATAGCTTTTTGGATATGTTTCTTGTTCTGTTGTTTTGGAGCTTGATCCCTTTTCTGTCTGATTGTATCCAAGTCCGAACTTGTCATGATGAGGATTTTGACTGTTGATAATGTCATCCAAAACTTTTGAGTTGTTCTGCATATTTTTATTTTGAATATCTTTTCTCAATGTGACAATCTTTGCTTCCAAATTTCCAATGATCCCATCTCTTTCTTCTATCTGTTCTTTGAGTGTTTCTTCAATTATTTTGTTTTCTTCTATTTGAACCTTCAATTTCATGATCATTTGTTCTAGTTCCTAAGTGTCTTCTTTCTTTTCTAGTTCTTCTTGTAGCTTCTTGTTTTTCTTCTTTTCTCTTCTTATAACTTCTATGGCACTCGACAATTCTTCTCGGTAGTCAACTTATGCCTCTTCATATTCTTCTTCAGTGTCTTATTTATTAGAGTCTTTTATTGCCATGAATAGAACTCTTTATGTCTCATTGTCACTGACTTCATCTTCATCTGATGAGGATATGTCTTCTTTGGTGCATAAGCTTTTCTTGAAATATTTATTTTTGATTCTTTTTCCTTTATATATATTTTTTCTATTTGAGTAATCTTCATCATTCCTCTTATTTTTCTTATGAGGACATTTGTTAACAAAATGACCAATACCATCACAATTAAAAAAAATCAATGGAAGCTTACTTTTATATCTTTCGTTGGTTCCCTTGTTCAATCTTCTGACAAAGTTGGCCACTTCTTCATCATCTTCCGAGAAGTCCTATTGTTGTTATGTTCCTTTTCTTTTTTATTTCCCTTTTTCTTTGACCTTTTGGATGCTTTGAAAGCTGCTTCTTTTATATCTGGATTTTCATGTTCAGTTCTTATTTCATATGTTGTGAAGATTCCATGTAGTTCGTCCATGCGTATTGAGTCTAGATATGCTCTTTTTTCTAGTGATGATATCTTAGGATCAAATCTCATAGGAAGATATCTTAGTACCTTTTGAACAATTACAAATNGATTTCATTTACTGTTTCATCGACTTGTAAGAAGTAAGTTGCAATATTCTCATCTTCCTTCATCTTTAGTTGTTCGAACTGACCTATGTAAGTTTGAAGCTTTCCTTCTTTGACTTTTGAATCTCCTTCATAAATAATTTGAAGTTTGTCCCAAATCTCTTTAGCAAATTTACAATGTATAGCTTTGGTGTATACTGATTCATCAAGACCATTCAAAAGTGAATTTGTGTCTTTAGAATTATTTTGACCGAGTTTTATTGCTCTTTCACTTGTTGGCGAAACTGTTGGTTCTTTGTATCCATCTACTACAGATTGACAAATTTCAAATCCTATGCCCGTATATATGTTTTCATCCTTCTGCTCCAAAATGCATACTTATGTCCATCAAACTGTGGTATTCCATTTTTATACAAGTTGTTGCTCTCTGTGATCTACCTTTCAGTGGTTAAGTTGATTCCTAAAGGAACCTGCTCTGATACCAATTTTTGGATTANGAAAGTGTTATATCAATGTAGCATTATCATCCAATAGTTGCAGAGTAAATAAACAATGAACAAATGAGAAATCATACACATACATAGTACATTGGTGTTTTTACATGGAAACCCAAAGCGGGAGAAAACCGCATAATGTTTTTTCTTATATGTCTTTAAGAATTACATTCATTGGAAGAACCAACTTGCTTTGTTTTCCAGCTGCAACTGGAAGGAGGCTCCAACCCCCTAGTTTCTCAGGCTACACCCTGAGGGAAGCTCCAATTCCCCAATTTTGTGGCTATAACCAGAAGGAAGCTACAACCCCCTATGTTCTCTGGCTACAACTGGAAGGTGGCTACAACCACATGTCCTTTCCCCATCCAACAACCCTGACGTAGAAGTAGAATGATCGAACCACTGTCGCACTATCACTGTGAGATATACCACTGTAAAACTGTACCAACCTGTACCACTGACCTCCAACCAACCTGTACTACTTCCCTGCAATCAACCTGCACCTGAATTGAGCATGTATCAAACAAATACAACATATATGTGACCTGTAGTTCTGCAACATGCATATGTATGCTCCCTATCTATACAATAGCCTGCGTATGTACATGACCTATCTATTATGCAGCTTGCGTATGCCTTCTGAAACTAGGGTTTTATTTCTTCTGAAAACTTCAGACCCTCAACAACCTCTTTCACATAGATATAAAACCTGTCACTGTATCTAGACTGTAATTGTACTCTGTGCATGCATCCTCATACATAAACTTTACCTAAAGCATCTATATCTCTCTAGTCATGTGATTTAAAAGTGTGTGTAATCATAAACAAGTATAAACACCCTCACATGATCTATACATCAAACCCTTTCTGATATTCAGCCTCTCAATATATCAACCACTTCACAAATACAAGCTCTCAACCATGTACCACAAAAACCCTTATCTATATGTCAAGAAATACAAGATGTTCCTCAACTCTAACAAGAAGTATCAATGATAAATATTGATTATACCAGCACTGTATTTTTGTAGATCTGACTTATATAGAAGATCAGATGCAACCACTAGTCTCTCTGGGGAGAATCCTCAAATCTCCATAACCATTTCTCATGCATACATCAAAATCCAACTACTCATAGAAATAAGACACACATTTTGAACCAATGGATAGATTAGATGTATCTGATCACTATAGACCTTCCTGGGAGCTTTTTCTGAGAATCTAAAACCTTGACTTCTTCATCTCCTTATATTTCCATGGCTTTTCCCTCATGTACACAAATTGTTATACTGACAATCGACGTATGTATGTGCCCTATTTTATTGGTAGCCCACATATGTACGCACCCTTTTGTACTGCTAGGCCGTGTACACCCCATAACTTAGGGTTTTTATTATTCTCTGTAATTCTGAAACTTTCATCATCAACCCTTCGTGCTACCTCAGACTTTCACAACTTCAGATATATCAAAGAGTACCTGCAATAAGCCTTACACAATATTAGATATTTAATATGCTCAAGTGTGATTAAATGAGAGACCCTTTCCTCTTATTTATACTTTCATGTAGCTTCCTCAAGGGGTTACCTTCTAACCATCTTAACCCATTTTCCTTATTTTAGGGCTAACCACTTCTAACCACTTGTCTACTTTGACCTTTTGGGGCTTCTAGATGACTCATGAGGGTTCTCCAACTTCACATGGCCATAACTCTCTAACTGTGAGGAGTTATGTGACGTTCCACATACCACCAGAAATGGAATGACATGTACTATCCATATAGAATAGTCTTACCTTCAAATATATTAAAACTCATACAATTATACATCAAACAAACTTGGGTCCATTACCCAAACCTTTGTGCTACCAAACTTTCTTCAAGGGTTGACATTAATGAAAACCAACCCAATTAATCAACAATTATTGTACAATTTAATGTCATCTAAGTTTTGGATGAATCCATTCCTTCAATTCATCCCAAGTTGCAATGGATTTTGGAAAAAAATTAGTAGGTTTTTTAACAACCCAAGGGATTACCACCATAATAAGGCATGCATAATAAAATCATCACATTAATTCCTAGTATTCAACCTTGGATTTTCACCCCTACAAAGATCCTTTTGCACATAAAAATAAAATTGAAAAGACTGTGTAGGAATAACTGGTAGTAGGAGTGATCAAATCGAGTAGAAGTCCATATTCCTCCTTGATGGTCATGTTTTTTAAGAAATAAGGTACATGGTCCATGTGCATTTATTTTTTGTCTCCCAACAACTTAACGATCAAATATAAATTTCCAATCTTGTTATTGATAACATCTCGGATGAGCTCCAAGGTGCCTAGTTCCTTTCTAAATTAGATCTATTCTCTAATTATCTTTAAATTGAAATGAAGGAGGATCATATTTGTAAAGCCATGTTTAAGACACATAAGGGTCATTATGAGTTTCTAGTAATTCTTTTTGTCCTTTGCCATCATCCCTCCACTTTTCAAAGACTCATGAACATGCTCTTTCGACCATTCCTACACAAATTTGTGTTGGTATTTTTTAATATCCATACTTTTATTGTAGATTGTGACACCCATCAATGATGCAAGGGTGAAATCGCCAAGAAATTAGATTCCTTGCATCCTCTACCTATTCCTTAACACATTTGGGCCACCGTCTCCATGGATTTCATTATAGATTTTCCTACCTTTGGACACAAATCAATCATCATGGTAATTGTCAGTCGCCTTTCCAAATATGTCCATTTTTGTGCATTACAACATCTATTTTAGGCATTTATGGTCGCACAAGTCTTCTTGGATAATATTTTTATATTGCATGGAATGACCAATTCAATTGTGAGTAATATTGACCCTAACTTTATCAGTAAGTTTTAGTAGAAATTGTTCATAATCCAAGGAACTCAATTGAAAATGAGCATGTTGTATCATCCACAAACACGTGGTTAGACATAGATGGTTAATAAGTGTTTGGAGACTTGTTTGAGGTGTTTTTTCTTGGAAAAAAAAGGACACTGGGTCAATTCATCCCAATTTGCAATGGATTATGGACAAACATTAGTTGGTTTTTGAACAGGGCTTACCGCCATAATAAGGCATGCATAATCAAAGAATCCCATTAATTCCTAGTATCAAACCTTGAATGTGCACCCCTACAGAGATCATTTTGCACATAAAAATAAAATTGAAAATATTGTGCATGAATAATTGGTAGTAGGAGTGATCCAATCGAGCAGAAGTCCACATTCCTCCTTGATGGTCATGTTTTTGAAGAAAGAAGGTGCATGGTCCATGTTCCTTTATTTTTGGTCTCCCAACAACTTAAAAATCAAATACAAATTTCCAATCTTGTTATTGATAATATCTTGGATGAGCTCCAAGGTGCCTAGTTCCTCTCTAAATTAGATATATGCTCTGACTATCTTTAAATCAAAATGAAGGAAGCTCATATTTTTAAAACCATGTTTAAGACACATAAGGGTCATTATGAGTTTCTAGTAATGTTTTTTGGCCTTTTCCATCATCCCTCCACTTTTCGAAGCCTCATGAGCATGCTCTTTCAACCATTCCTACACAAATTTGTGTTGGTATTTTTTAATATCCAAACTTTTATTGTAGATTGTGACACCCATTAATGATGCAAGGGTGAAATGGCCAAGACATTAGGTTCCTTGCATCATCTACCTATTCCTTAGCAAATTTGGGCCAACATCTCCATGGATTTCATTATAGATTTTCCTACCTTTGGACAAAAATCAATCATCATGGTAATTGTCGACCGCCTTTCCAAATATGTCCATTTTTGTGCATTACAACATCTATTTTAGGCATTTATGGTCACACGAGTCTTCTCGGATAATATTTTTATATTGCATGGAATGACTAATTCAATTGTGAGTGATCTTGACCCTAACTTTATCAATACGTTTTAGCAGAAATTGTTCATAATCCAAGGAACTCAACTGAAACTGAGCATGTTGTATCATCCACAAACACGTGGTTAGACATATGTGGTTAATAAGTGTTTGGAGACTTGTTTGAGGTGTTTTTTCTTGGATAAAGAAGGACATTGGGTCAAATGGATTCCCCTTGCATATTGGTGATACAAGACAACCTATCATTGGGCTACCCACATGCCACCCCTACTAGGCATTATATGGACAAAATATTTCGTTTGCTACATATTAGTTTCTCAAAATCTCAAAGGTGTCATGTACCAAATACCCAAAATAACATAAAATTAGAAAAAATAAGTAATTCCATGCCTTAAGAATGATAGAGTGTCAATGAATAAGAAGTCTCTTTGAGGAGGAAACCTCCTTTTACAATATATAAAATGCACAAGATAAGATGCTTATTCAAATGAACATCCTTTATTTATAAATAGGAGATCAATAGGGCATGGTGTATATTATACTCTAGTCCTTCCTAACTATAACTAATATAATAATAATGAGAGAGGGTTAGGACATTAATAGAGCCCCCATTCTTTTAAAAAAAAAATTCCCTCAAAGCTTGTAGTTGAGGATGTTTCTTCATGAATTGCTCATCTCCCCGAGTAGCCTCTTCTAGAGGCATATTCTTCCACTTGATTAGGTACTCCACAATGGTTCAATTTCAAAGAGAAAGGGAATGTCAACCTATAAAATGTTTTGGTTCAAGAATTGATTTCCCTTCTTCATCTACTTTTGGATGTTCATTATGTAACAAAATAGTATGTCTTGGAACCATTTTTAGAAAAGATACATGAAAAAAATTTATGAATGCATGAAGAAGGTGAATCTAACTCATAAGCCACTTCTCCAATATTACGAAGGATCTTGTAGGATCCATTAAATTTTGGAGTTGGTTTCTGATTCTTCTTTTTTGGGGGAGTATACGGTTAGAGTCTCAAATATACCCGATCCCCCACCTCAAATTGTCTTTCACTTTGATGTTGATATGCTTACCACTTCATCTTGTTTTGGACCATTTGAAGGTTTTCTTTCATTGTTTTCAATTTTTCTTTGGTCTTCTCAATATGTGAGTTTACTGCTATACTTTGGAATGGTCTTGCAAAAAGGATGTGATGCTAGGAGATGGATATTCATAAAAAAGTTGAAATGGAAACATCTTAGTAGTTATGTAATATGTATTATACGATCATTCTACTAGAGGAATCCACTTGACCCATTGGGATTGTTTGTCAGAAGAATAGAAATGAAGATAACCCTCTAGAAATTTGTTCTCTATTTCTATTTGACCATTTGTTTGTGGATGATATGTTGAACTCAAGGCTAATGTTGTTTTCGTTATTGTCAATAAATCCTTACAAAATTTCCTTGTGAATTTTAGATTTATATCAGTTTATATCACTTTAGGAAATCCATGGAGCCTATCAATTTTTTTCATGAAATCTTCTACTTGGGTGGCTTGTAGTATATGTACTTTAAATTTCACAAAAATGTGCATATTTTGTGAGTTTATCCATGACAAGAAAATGACATTCTTACCTTTTGATTTTGGTAAACTTGTAATGAAGTTTGTTGATATCTCTTCAGACATTTGATTAGGTATGTGTAAAGGGTTGAAGTAACCCTGGAGTCTTAGTAATATCTCCATTTATTTATTTGGCACACCTAGCATTCTCTTACAAATTTTTGAATATATTTCTTCATTCCTTCCCTCCAAATTTATTTTTTTATGCTTTGATATGTTTTAAGGAACCTTGGAAGTATTTCCATGGAAGACTTATGAGACTCCCTTAATATTAATAGTATATCCTTGTACCAAAGTATGTCTCTCTTCCAATCCCAATGTTCCATAAAGTTCTTTCCTTCTTTTAGAAACTGCATTTTTTGTTTAGTACTATTTCCTT
>JASDQU010242875.1:155847-186850 GCA_032191745.1 Picea mariana
AGAATAAGTCATCCACATATAGCAGTAAGATTACTGGCTCATTATTCATGACTTTGAAGTAGAGGTTAGAGTCTGCTTTACTCTTGGTAAAGCCTAAGCTCGTCAAGAAACTGTCTATACGGCCATACCAAGCTCTAGGAGCTTGCTTCAATCCGTATAAGGCTTTCTTCAATCTACAGACATGAGACTTCCTATCTTCAACCTCAAATCCTTGAGATTGCTCTACATACACTTCCTCTTCGATGACACCATTCAGGAAAGCTGTCTTTACATCCATCTGGTGCAGCTTCCACTTCATCTTAGCTGCAAGAGTTATGATGGTTCTGATCGAAGTGTATCTGGCTACAGGAGTGAATGTCTCTTCATAGTCAATGCCTTCTTTCTGAGAAGAGCCACAAGCAACAAATCTTGCTTTATACTTCTCAATACTTCCATCAGCAGCGTGTTTTATTTTGAAGAGCCATTTGGAGGATACCACATCTTTACTCTTCGGTCTGGGAACTATTTCCCATACTTCGCTCTTCATTGTGGATTGGTATTCCTCTGTCATGGCATCTACCCATTCTTTCCTCTGAATGGCTTCTTCAAGCAGGTAGGCTCCTCCTCTAGAAGATCGCACATCAAAGCCATATAACTGGAGAATGGCTTTGGTCTTTTCACCTGTCTCGTGGTTCCTTCGGGAACACCATACTTCTCTCCATCTTGAATAAGCTCTCTAGCCCAAGCTGGCTTCCTTTTATGGAGGATCCTCATCTGAGGAGATTCTTGAACTTTTATCAGGTCATGATCTTCTGGTGATTCCTCATCAGGGGAAGTTACGACTTCCCTCACTGGTTCTGCAGCTCTAGGAACCTCCCTCATTACAGTATTGGGGATTACGGGTTCCTTGTCATATACTTCTTCAAGCTGGCATTGTTTAGATTTCTTGAGCGTTGCATCTTCATCAAAGGTCGCATCCCTGCTGATCTCAATGTGATGGTGACCTGGTATATAGATTCTGAAGGCCTTGGAGACCTCACAGTATCCCACAAATATTCCCTTCTTTCCTGAAGGGTCCAGCTTGTTTCTCGTTCTTTAGGTATATGAATAAACACTGGACAGCCAAATATTTTGAAATGGCTTACCTCTGGCTTCTTTCCGGTGAACATCTCTTCCGGTGTCTTGAGCCCAAGTGCACTATGGGACAATCGGTTCTGCACATATACAGTTGCCATTATTCCTTCTGCCCATAAGCACAGAGGAAGATCTTGATCATGGATCATAGTCTTCACAGCTTCCATTATGGTTATGTTCTTACATTCAGCTACACCGTTTTGTTGGGGATTATAGGGAGTAGTGAGTTCCCTCTTGATCCTAACATCTTTGCAGAAGTTCACAAACTCTTTTGAGGTATATTCTCCTCCATTATCTGACCTGAGTATCTTAATCTTCCTTTCAGAAAGGTTCTCTATTAAGGCTTTGAATTCCTTGAACTTGCTGAACACCACTAATGGAGGACGATGGCATTGGGCCACACACATCTGAATGAATGAGTTCTAGAACTCCTTTTGCTTTGCTATCTTTCTTCGGAAAAGGGTTCTTGATGTTCTTCCCTTGTGCACATCCATTGCATACACCTTCATGGTCACCTTTGAGTTCTGGTAAACCTGTGACCGCGTTGCATATGTATGGTAGTGCCTTGTAGTTGATGTGAGCTAATCTTCTATGCCAAAGTTTACATGGATTCTTCAATGGCGTGGGTCATGGAAGCTTCTGAGTGACCCTTTAGCTTATGCAAGCCACCTTCTTCTTTTCCAATGATGATTGCTTCATTTATGGTCTCTCCTTTAGCACGTTGCCTTCTGCAACCTTCACTATAGCTTCCTTACGGTTATTACATGTGACCTGGAGCAAGGTCAACAAAACAACAAGCAAGAATAATATCCTTCTGATAATATAAAGCAATAGCACGAACAATCATCACAGTAGCTCCTTTAGATCTATCACTTATAATTTATCTGAAGCAAAGATTAAAGGTAAGGAATACAATACGAAATGAGGTCAACACTCTCATAGTGTTGTGAACAAGCATTCTTCCATGGCAACCTGGAACTAACACACGAGGTTAGTTGTATCAGGCAAAGCATTTACCTCTATATGCTCACATGCTATCAAGTATAATACTTTACGACGACTACTATCTCAACTATAGTCATCAATTTGTCATGTGTACCTTTGAATCTTATTAATCTTGATTAATCAAACATGGAGCCTTGTCCTCAAGAATGAGTGCTTGTTTTTCTTCCAAGTCTCCTTCACTCAAGTGACGAGTGCTTTCTTCAACCTGTCTTATGTACTGAGACAATACGCTATCTTGACAGAAGGTTAGGTTAGAGGATAAGCTCTATGATCAACTTTTAATCCTTCTAATAATTTGATCATAGCTTCAACATGCAACACTGATCAAGATAATGTCATGACAAATAGATGCATATTAGAATAATCACACCTGGGTTGCATCATTCCTCTGAATGTGTTGGATCTTGAGATCCTTCTGGATCTATGGCAAAAGATCCCTTCTCCTACAAATACTCTTTAAAGTTTAACCATTTAAACATATGTGAGTACATACCTCTGATAGCATTTGCAGGTGGTGGCACCATCTGGCAACAGCGGTAATCATTACCAACTCTTTAAAAACTTCAAGGGTGACTGCAACTGGTAGTACAGCTGCAACTGCAACTGCAACTGGTTCTGAGACTGCAACTTAGGGTTTTATGAGGAAACCCTAATTTTTCAAACTTCAAATTTTGAAATTCTGATCCAGGGGATAGATGCGCTGAGTTGAGGTGAGTTAGTTGGTGCAGTCAGATTTCTGAAAATCCAACTTTTGCCCCCTCAAACTTGATCTGCGGATTTCTGGACTGGTGCTTCTGGTTTTCTAGTACTTCTGGTTTTCTAGTACTTCTGGTACTCTGGTACTTCTGGTACTCTGGTTTTCTGGTACTTTGTGAAAACTAGGGTTTCACTTTCCGGGAGATCTAGCCACTAAAAAGGTGCATTGAAGGTGCCAAAATGATCCTTGGGGGAGGGCGCACTTTTCTAGGTGGTTTTAGAGCTGAAATACCTTTCCAACAAAAAGCCTTAATTTTCATGTACGGCAACAGTGATGTTTTTCACTTTTCTCTTGTGAAAGATGCTCTCTTCAACTTGGCTCTGAAACCATGTTAATGTTTAAGCCATTATTATAGTTCTTTGCATTTCAATAGATAACAATAGCATAATACAAGATCACTGAGCAATACACAATCACAAGCACTTTGCAGTTACATTATTTTAACATGAAAAACCTACTTTTGATTTATGTATGTTCTCAAGTTTGCAGAAACCAGACCCTGAAAAAAGAATCCAAGAAATTGATTGGTTGCTTGAACGTACCCCGACCTGTAAATATACAATCAGGGAAAATTTGAGGAAAGAAAAAGTTGATCTACTAAGGTATGTTGCTACTCCCAGTTAAAACCTTATCTGGTAATCCATCGTCTAATAGATATGCCCCGGCAGATCTGTATTTTGATTTTCCAGATCAACATAAAGATAGTTAGAATTTTAGGAAGGATACAAAAAAGCTACTAAAACTCCAATTGAAAGAGCAGCAAATGTTGAAAATTACTCTCGAAAACATTAAACAAATCAAGCTCTCCATAAAAGAAATAAGAAGTGAAAGAAATAATGTAGAATTTCGAGGTACTATGAGGCTGCCAAAACAGGTCAGTCCTTGACATGAAATTTGGCTCTATGTTTCCATCTCCAAGACTGTCATTTTCTATTGTTTTAGAACTTGGATAGGTGGAGATGCACTTCCATCTATAGATCAAGCAGGTTGATCAGATCTGTGTGAGACCACTTATTTTATGATCAGGGTACAACCATACTCACCGAGTATTTGCCAGTAGACAACCATGTCCACTATAGGGATGAGATTAGGGGTGAATGGCACTTTCCTCGATAAGAGGGAGTGTTGAGATTTGGGTACCTTGGAAAGTGGTCCCCTTGTGGTTGTGGGTCTTGTTGGCATGTTTACAGGCAAAGTATGCTTGTCATTGATGGCAAGAACAACAGCAACGATGGCATGATTACAGACAGAGTGTGCTTGTCATTGATGGCAAGATCAGAGTGTGCATCGATGGCAAAACAAGAACAGCGTAAGTTCAGATGAAGAAGACAGTATGCAGAGATCAAAGTTGGGGAGAGATAGCGTTCTGAGATGTGCAGACGAGATCCCATACATCAAGGCTCGCAGAAGGATCAAAGGTAAGCTCAAGTGAAGAAGCAAATAGCGTGCAATCCAAGCTCAGAGAGGAATAGCGCAGAGTTGCAAGCAGAGCGCAAGTGTGCGCCAGNGTGGGTCTTGTTGGCATGTTTACAGGCAAAGTATGCTTGTCATTGATGGCAAGAACAACAGCAACGATGGCATGATTACAGACAGAGTGTGCTTGTCATTGATGGCAAGATCAAAGTGTGCATCGATGGCAAAACAGGAACAGCGTAAGTTCAGATGAAGAAGACAGTATGCAGAGATCAAAGTTGGGGAGAGATAGCGTTCTGAGATGTGCAGACGAGATCCCATACATCAAGGCTCGCAGAAGGATCAAAGGTAAGCTCAGGTGAAGAAGCAAATAGCGTGCAATCCAAGCTCAGAGAGGAATAGCGCAAAGTTGCAAGCAGAGCGCAAGTGTGCGCCAGGTTCGAGGTTAATTCCATTACCAACGCTCAGGAGAGATAGCATTCTCAGAAATGTAGACAAGACCCAAAGTCACCAGGACTCGCAGAACCTTTGACACTTAGAGATTTGAGAAAGCCAAAGCTCAGGAAGAGGAGCGACAGTGGTCGTTGGATCACCAATCCCGAATACCCGATATTCGTTAGATCAGAGTCCAGTGACCAAAGGAAGCACAGAGGAGAAGCACAGATCTGATCCGTTGGATCTGAGGGCCGAGGACCAACAATTGTCGGATCCAATATAACTGCGAAAAGGATAAGGCCGAGAGCCATCCTCCAACTCCGCGAAATGCGAAATCACGATGAGATCCAAACCGTTGGATCCAGAGGACACATGGCGAGAGATCAGCATTTCGTTGACTCACAAACTGGAAAAGTCAAAGGTGAGTTTTCCTCCAAATTCACGAAACGCAAAGTCCCGATAAGATCCGGACCATTGGATCATAAAGGGTTGTGGGTCGTTGATCTAGAGCAAGTTTCGGAAAATCGAGAGTCGGGAGAAGGGAGGTGAGTAGTCCTCCAACTTCGCGAAATGCAAAGTCCCGATAAGATCTAGACCGTTGGATCACAAAGGGATGTAAAAGTGATGCACTTAGAAACTGCCAAAGCAATGTGGGACAAACTCATTAGTATCTATGAAGGTAATGAGAAGGTAAAGGATGCCAAGCTTCAAACCTACAGATTACAGTTTGAACAACTAAAGATGAATGAGGATGAGACAGTTAATAAAATTTTCTTAAGAGTTGAGGAGCTTGTGAATGCCATGAAAGGTCTTGGTGAGAAGATTGAAGGCATATTACTAGTTCAGAAGATCTTAAGATATCTGCCTGATAGATTCAATCCAAAAGTTTCTGCAATAGAAGAACTAAATGATCTTAAGACTCTGTCTATTGATCAACTCCTAGAAACTCTAACTGCTTATGAAATGAGGATTAGTAAAGATAAATCTACCACTAGAGAAGCATCATTTAAAGCAGACAAGAATGAGGATTCTGAGGCTGATGAAATTGAAGCAAAATTTGTGAGAAGACTAAAGAAAGGATCAGGCAAGTTGCCCTTCAAATGTTTTAACTGTGGAAAGATAGGTCACTTTGCATCTAAGTGTCCACACAAGCAGAAGGACCAGAACTCTGAAGGAGAAGAGAAGTACAAACCCAAGAGATTTGGTAAAAAGAAAAGTATATCTGTAAACAATGATGACTCTTCAGAAGACACAGATAGTGACTCTTCCTGTGAAGATAAGGTAAATGACTTCATGCTTATGGCCAAAGAGGATTATGATAATAAAAGCACAAGAAGTGATGCTAATGAAGAAAGAAGTTGTGGTTGACTTTGAAGGAGAGTTGATCAACGCTTTGGAAGAGATTGACAGACTCAGACTCAAGAAAAGAAAGCAAAAACAATTGTTAATACAGTTCAAGAAAGGCAGTGAAAAACCTGATGAAGACTTTGCCCTGCTAAAAGTGGAATTAGAAGAGGTAAAGAAAATCGAAGACATTCTGAAACAACAGTTATCAGAAAAGAAGGTAAGATGTGAAGCTCTGGAAGAAGAAGTAGTGAAAACTAGGAAAGAGTTGGAGAAGTTTCAAGCCTTTTATCATCATAATCTGTCAAGTATCGAAGCCTCAGAAGGATTAGCCACCATTATGAATCAACAAAGGAATCCAAAGTTGAAAACTGGTTTGGGTTATGAAGAGGGATCAAGTAGTGGTCAGCCAAGCAACAAAGAACCCATCAAGTTTGTCAAATCTACAACCAATGACAACAACAAACCTGCAGAAACAAAAGAAGATAATCAGCCGCCCAGGTGGAGTAAAGAAAAAGGTGCCAGAACTGAATCTGTAGAACAAAAAAATAATACACCCTCTGCTCAAGGAAATCATCAGCATGGAAGAAATCGACCTGCTCAAAGAACACAGCTATTTTCTAGGTACAAAGATTTTTTCTTTGGATACTATTTCTACTGTTCTAATTTTGGCCACAAAGTTGTAAATTGTTCCTTAAGATTTAGACATGAGCAATCAAGACACCCAAGGAATAAATATCTGCCACAACAGAGAATGAGACAGCCAAGTAACAAACAACCGCAGATTGCAAATTGTCAAATTAAGTTTAGAGACATGCAACTGAAGAGATCAAGAAATAATAAACAGTCAATGAGTAGACAACGCTTCAACAATCACTTTGACCTATTGAACAATGAGCTTGAATGTTATAACTGTCATAACTTTGGCCACAAAGCTACAAACTACCATCTAAAGAATTACAAAGTAGATCCAAGGATAAAGCTCTTAGCTAGAAAGACCAGCACATGGAAAAAGAAAGATAGTGAAAAATGTGGTCTAATACTTTCAACTCAAAAACAAAAGGACTTTTGGAATATAGACAATGAATGTTCTAAGCACATGACTGGAGACAAGGATAAGCTTCTGCCTATAAGTAAAAGCAAAACAGGAAATGTGATCTTTAAAAATCATGAACCAAGTAAAATCAAGGGTAAAGGGATGGTGAGTTTGAGTAATGGCAAAGGAAATTCTCAGGATGTTCTACTTGTAGATGCTCTGAAGCATAATTTGCTCAGTACAAATCAAATGTGTGACAGAGGCTGTGAAGAGGTGTTCACGTCCAAATATTGTAAGGTGAAAAATGTAAACTCAGGACAAGTGGTGGCTAAAGGCATAAGGACAGATAATGATGTTGCTATTGAATCATCCCATGCAAGAAAAGAAGAAGTAGAAGAGAAATCATGTCATAAGTCGGAAGCAGAAGTTGTGAAGGTTGAGAAGTCAAACACCCAAATCAAGTTCCCGAACAGCTCCATGACCCTGGATGAGATCTTGGATAGTTAGAGATCACCAAATGACAAATCCGGTATTGGATACAAGAAGGAATAAATCAATACTCCTAAGAAGTCTAACACGGGTCCTTCATTTGTAAAAAGGGAAAGCATGTATGAGAGTGTTTGTAATGGTTTTTTCATGTGATGCATATGGTCATAAAAGTCTTGGATTGTAGGCATCATGGAAGAAAAATGCAATTGTTGTAATAGAAGATCAGAGAAGAGTGACAAGGGAAGTCATTCGGTTATGACAAGAAAAGGTTGATGAAGGAGTCCCAGTAAGAGAGGTGAGCAATATTGAGTCTGCTACAGAGGACACAGCTGAAGCTGAAGATGAACAGGTCCAAGAATCAGAAGGAGAAGACTATGAGTTAGATACAAATACTCTGCAGAACTCAAATAAAAGGGTCCATCCTATCAGGGGGAGTATGTATTGGTTGAATATCTGATACCCTCGAAAAATATTGCAACAGCTCAGGGGGAGCATGTTTTCTTTGACATTGATGTCAAGGGGGGGGAAAAGGAGTGCTATAGTTGGAGAATAGTGCAACCTTCAGGGTTGCCATCAATGCCAAAGGGGGAGATTGTTGGCATGTTTACAGGCAGAATATGCTTGTCATTGATGGCAATAACAACAACGGCGATGGCATGATTACAGGCAGAGTGTGTTTTTCATTGATGGCAAGATCAGAGTGTGCATCGATGGCAAAACAGGAACAGCGTAAGCTCAGGTGAAGAAGAAAACAGTATGCAGAGATCAAAGCTCAGGAGAGATAGCGTTCTGAGATGCGCAGAGGAGATCCCATACATCAAGGCTCACAAGAGGATCAAAGGTCGTGGCTCGCAGAAGGATCAAAGGTAAGCTCAGGTGAAGAAGAAAACAGTGTGCWATCCAAGCTTAGAGAGGAATAGTGCARAGTTGCACGCAGAGCGCAAGTGTGCGCTAGGGCCGAGGTTAATTCCATTACCAACGCTCAGGAGAGATAGCGTTTTCAAAAACGCAGATGAGACCCAAAGTCATCAAGACTCGTAGAACCTTTGACACTTAGAGATTTGAGAAAGCCAAAGCTCAGGGGGGAGGAGCGACAGTGATTGTTGGATCACCAATCCCAAATACCCGATGTCCGTTAGATCAGAGTCCAATGACTAGAGGAAGCRCAGAGGAGAAGTACAGATCTGATCCATTGGATCTGAGCATCAAGGACCAACAGCCGTCGGATCCAGTATAACTGCGAAGAGGATTAGGCCAAGAGCCATCCTCCAACTCCGCGAAATGCGAAATCACGATGAGATCTAAACAGTTGGATCCAGAGGACACATGGGGAGAGATCACCATTTCGCTGACTCGCAAACTGGAAAAGTCAAAGGTGAGTAGTCCTCCAAATTCGTGAAACGCGAAGTCCCGATAAGATCTGAACCATTGGATCATAGAGGGTTGTGGGTCGTTGATCTGGAGCAAGTTTCAAAAAATCGGGAGTCGGGAAAAGGGAGGTGAGTAGTCCTCCAACTTCGCGAAACGCGAAGTCCCGATAAGATCTAGACCATTGGATCACAGAGGGATGTGGTCCGTTGATCTAGAGCGGGTTTCGAAAAATCGAAAGTCGGAAGAAGGGAGGTGAGTAGTCCTCCAACTTGGCGAAATGCGAAATCCCGAAATGATCTAGGCCGTCGGATCATAGATGATCGTGGACCATTGATCTGTCAAGAATTGTTTTAGAATATCGGAAGTCGAGAGAGTCAAGGTTGACTCACGTCCAAATGCCCGACACACGAAATCGGGATTTTGATCGCAGTGATCGATCAAAGGGAGAACGAGGACATTGATTCGAGAAGGACACGTGGCAGACTACGTAAGCAAGGACACGTGGCGCAATCAGACAATGAAAAGTGTCAAGTTGATTCGGCATTTCAGGTACGTGGAAATCACAAATCCGAGTGACACGTGGCAACTGCTCGGCTCATGACACATCATCGAGTGACGCAAGAGTTATGTCTCTTCGGGAGTTTTACCACCAATACTCGCCCAAAGACCCGAAGTCCCGGAGCAGAGGATAGTCGTTGGATTTAAGAGAACACGCGTCAATGGATTGTCATCTCCAGGAAAAAGCAAAGGAAGGATGAACGAGAGTTTGAGAATTGAAATCTCCGAAGTCCGGAGACACGAAGGAGATCTCCATCGTTGATCTGAGAGGGACACGCGTCGTTGGATTGTGGACTCCGGGTGAAATGCTCCGGGAGCAAACAAGATTCTGAGAATTGAAAGTCTCGAAGGCTGGACTCGCAGAGGAGATCCTGATCGTAGATTAAGGAGGACAGGTGTCAGTAGATCTTCCATTCCGGAAGATATCCATTCAGCAGCAACAGTGTTTGCTCACGTTCAAACACCCGACACGCGAGTTCGCGATTTGATCACAACCGTCGATTGAGGAATGTCGTGGGTCGTTGATCAGGCACGATGAAGTTCGCAAGCTCGCGAAACACAAAGCGCTCGAATGCTTGGCCCATGGTCATAGCCAAGGTCACATCGGCGAAAGTTAAGAGAGGAGCTAGCTTGTTGCTAAGCTCGACTTCGCATATCGCGAGTCGAGAAAATCGAGGTGACTCGCAACTGATCACCTGAAACTCGAAATCATGAAATGCCTTTTTGAATAGGGTTGTGATCACAGCCAGTGGTCACATCAGCAGAAGAGAAGGGAAGGAGCTAGTGTTGCTAGGCTCCACCTCAGAGTTTCGCGAGTTGGGAAAATCGAGGCGACTTGCAATCGATCACCCGAAATGCGAAATCGCGAAACGACTGTTGGATAGGCGTATGGTCACCGTCGGTGGTCACGTGAAAGGAAGTGGCTTAGCCAGAAAAGCTAGCGCCCATTGTGTAGTTTTTCTTAGAAAGGGAAAAGGCGCCAAGATCATGAGTGCGCGGAATTTCTCTAGGGAACTGCCAGAAACCACTGATTGTTTCTGCCAGAGAATTCGAAGAGGCTTCAGGGTGATCGCCACAGGAGCTGAAGAGTCTCAAGGTAAATTCCAGTAGTATGAAGATTAATCAAAGAAGCAATTGACAGATGGAAAAGTATCAAAGATTGTAACTGCCAGAAAAGCCAAAGAATCTCAGCATAACGACCATTGATGATGAACTCACAGGMAACAGAACCGCCAGAGAAGTTGAAGAGTTGTCATGATGATCAGGAGATGACTCGACGTGAGAAACATATGCAGAACAGAGAAGTGAAGGGATTTTGCTGTCGAGCTATGCAGGTGTGAGGAGAAGCTGCAGTGAACAACCTGTAGGGMAGAACAGTGACGCTGTAAAAAGCATGCAGAGGCATTGCGCATGAGGTATGCAGAAGGTGCACAGAGAGTATAAAAACGCAAAACAAAGAAGAGATGAGTATTTTTGTTGAGAGTGATTCATGTGGGTAGAAGCATGCAGTGTGCAGGAGCAAAAGCGCAGAAGAAGCAAAGAACAAAAATACATATCTGAGAGAAGAACAGAAAGCACAGCAGACGCGAGGTGAGAGACATTGATGCAAGGAGAGCAGAGCAATGTAGCAAAACAGTGATGAGACTGGTAAGCCATAGATAAATGTTGTATCACTGTGATAAAGATATAAAAAGCAAAGATAATATTTCAGGGTGAGGTGCTAGGGAGGATTGGTGTCCTCAGAGTTTCAAGTGGGTGCTTGAACACAGGGAGTTGTAGCTTCCATCTAGTTGCAGCCAGAAAAACTAGGGTGGCAGGGTGGTGCAAGGGAGAACTGTTGTTCTCTATTATACAAGTCGATGCCTGTGTGACTGGAAGTTGGTGCTTCCATCCATTTGGTGCTGGAACACTTGGGGAGTTGGTGCTTCCTTCTAGTGGGTGCTAGAGAAACCAGAGAGTTGGTGCTCTGAGCAAGTTGCAGCTTGCAAAACAGAGGTGGTAGCCTCACAATGAGTTGGTGCTCATAAGAATGATAATGTACAGAAAATAAAGATTACTTATCATATCAAGAAGAAGAGGTTTTTTCCCTTTATGGGTTTCCTCAGAAAATATCCATCTCTGTATATTTCATGTGTGTGATTGATGTTGAATGTTCTATTGCTTACCTCCCTGCATTATTGTGATTGTCATTGAGTGCTCTGTAAAGAGTTTAAAAGAAGCATAATTGTTTAAGCACGGTAACAATTGATTCACACCCCCCACCCCCCTCTCAGTTGTCCAACAAGTCTCTAACCATAAGAGGGAAATATTTGACCCATTGTGTCGTATACTTTATGTCTAATTTCACTTTGACATTTCCCTAAGTCAAAAGGGTGAAATTTGTCACTTGAGGCAAAAGTGACTATTAATTCACTTTGTGGGTGAATTGAGGGACATAAATTGAACTATGGAAACTTAATCCAAAGTGGGTTTTGAGTTGAGATTCTTTTGGAGAGATCTCAACCTTTGATTAGGGATAGCTTGGGATGATCCTAGCAATCCACTTTTTAGGTTTCCTTATGATTCCTTAAGAAGGGTGCATAGGGCATTTGGAGGGTCATTTCACTTGTATGTTCATCAAGAGAGTTTGGAAAAGGGAAAGAGGATCGGAATGGAAGCATTGAGAGAGGACATCAAGGGTGCTTCCTTCCATGGAGGGCTCTAGGAGGCTTTAGCTCTCATTATTTTGTGGTGATCACACTTGCTTGGAGGAGGGCGCACAACTAGTAGGGAGGAGTTACACTTGGAGGATTGCAGATCTGTTTGTTTCAGTGGAGAGGTAGCACACAAGAGCACATTTGTGTGGAAGGAATTCTTCATTGGACCAAAGAAGAAGGAGGGCGCATCACTTCAATGGATAGAGCAACAAGGGAAGAGGGTGCACTAAGCTTGGGCACATTTCTCTTCTTGGAACTCCAAAGCTTCTCGTGAGGAGTTGTTATTGTATCAGGTTCCATTGTATTAGCTTATTTGTTGTATTCACTACTTTAGATCATCATTATATATACTTTCATTCCAAACTGGTTTTCCCCTGGGGGTTTTATCCATGGTCATGTTGACCAAAAATACTTGTGCTCATTTCATGCATGCTTAGAGTATAGATCATCTTGTTAGAGTTGTAAAGATCAAGAGGAGTGTTATTTGTTTTGAGTATATTGCATGTGCTAACATTGGGGTATGAAAACACTTGCAAGGGCACCTCAAAAGAGCACTTAACCATTAAAATTATGAGCAGAAAGTTACTTGATTGTTTGTTGTCCTAAAACAGGAGCAAAGGACAGTCTTGGAGATTGAAACTTAGAGCCAAATTTCAACAAATAATTCATCAGAAGATGAATTAAAGAAGCATTCATTGCACCAAAAGGATSGGAAAAAAAAGGTAGAAAAGTTTGATAATTCTTCTAAAGAATCTTCCAGTTCTTAAAAAGAAGACTCAAAACCTAGTTCTCCAATAGAGGTAAAGCCATGTCCTACATCAATATCAATTGAAGGAAATAAGTTCTACATGAAGTTCTTCTGAAAAAGAAGACTGAAAACCTAATTCTCCAAAAGAGGTAAAGCCATGTCCTGCATTAATATAATTTGGAGGAACAATGTTCTACATGAAGATCACATTTTGTCCTGAGACAAAACCATATGAGGTAGATTGCTTAGTTGATTCTAGTTGTTAGTGAAATTTGCTAAGAAGAATGTGATTCCCGAATTTTATTGGGAAAAGCCAACCATGTCAGGAAAAGCTATAGATGGCTCAGAAGTACCCATACAAGGCCAACTAGAGAACTATTGATGTTTTAGTAGCTGCGGAAGGTATTTTCCTCCTAGACAACTTTTCTTAGAGAAGAAGAAGATTCCAAGAAGTCAAAGGAAGACCATTGAACAGTTGAAGAACACCCCAGAAAAGAATAAACTGAAATAGAAGACCACATACAAGAAGTCAGCCCACATGAAATAATAATAAAGTGGAAATATGATTTCCAGGAAGAAAAGTCGGGCCACAAAATTAATAAAGTAAATTTGAAGACCCAAAATAAGAAGTCATCCCCAGATAGGCGCCCAGATTAGTATAAATATAAATCTAGGTCAGTTCATTTGTACAACCACTTAGTTCTCCTTTCTGCAGTGCGCACTAAGCAATTGCCACTGCAACTGCATCTGCAATTCTACTATTTCTAGTTCTCTTGGAGAGTGCACCCCACTTGGGGAAGGATATTATTGGTTGTTCTTGGTGATCTCTCTTGTGCGCTACCTCTGGAAGAGTTGCGTTGAGGTTGTGTGGTGTTGCCCAGTTGCTTCATGCCAGTTGCAGTAGCAGTTGCACTTGTAGTAGCAGTTGCAGTTGCAGTAGCAGTTGTAGTTACTAGTTATTAGTGGCACCAGCTCTGTGGTGGCAGTTCTAGTGATGTGCCTATCTTGGTGCCAACTCTGTGGTGTGTTATCTTGGTGCCAGTTCTATAGTGTTTCTCAGTTGTCTACCCTTGCTAGGGTTTGACAAGAAGAGGCTAAGTATTTGTAATCGGGGTTTCTTCAGTGTTGGTTTACTCTTGTGAATAGAGCTTGTTCATGGTTGTATTGGAATATTGGAAAGATTCTCTCTAAGAAAAGTTGGCAGGGTTTTTCCCCCATTTGGGGTTTTTCCCAGGATAAATCTTTTTGTCCTCTTGTGCTTGTTTATCTCCTGCTTATATATTTCAGTATATGATTATTGAATGTTAAAAGAAGATAAAAATGCTATGGTAAATCTAAAGTTAACAAAACTAATGAAAATCTAACATGGTATCAGAGCAGGTTTCCTTCAGAATAGTCTAATCGCTAGAAGGAAGATCATGAGATTTGCCACATTGTTGAGATTTGTCGTCGCACATGCAATTTAACGTTGCACAATTTTCTTTGTCAAGCTTGTTGAACACTTGTTATAAAGTCGATTGGAACAAACTCCACCACATATCAACTCGCCCTACTCTAGCGTATCTATTGCACTTCTCAGATTGATTTTCTGTCAAAATTGAATTTTTTAGGGTTTTTAGGCTTGTTGACATTTTCCTAGACATTGAACCTTATGTTTCAGATTTCTAACTTCTTCTTGTTGATGCAATGTCTCAGATTAGAAGACAAAGTTGAATGGTGTACTTGTATATAAGATGGGGATGTTTACAGGAGACGTACACTTAGCAAAAGAACATGTATCCAAGCAGTGACAATAGATCCTAAGGGATCTTAGATCTAGTACACGTAGCAGCTACACTCCAGGTTTGCATATCATGTTTGATATTTTATATTGCTACAGCTTAAGTAAGTGTTATAACTAGAATATCAGTCTTTAGAGTCCTATTATTGTTATTGCTACCAAATGTGTAGTAACACTTGAATATTATTGATATGATTTGCATATCAGTAAATGTTCATTGTCCAATATTAATGATGCACTTGTTTGCAAGATGAAATTGATCTCTTCTAGGAGATGTTGTCTTTTGTTTCTTGTTCCGGGTAGGGTAGGTTACCATGGAAGACTGATTGGTCACAGCACTGGAAGAGTGTTGAAAAGTTTTGTTCCTATTATTGTATTTTGTTTTGACTCTTGCTCCAAGCAGGACACAGGTCACGGGTGATAGCTCTGAGAGGGAGCTATAATGACAATTGCAAGAGGCAACAGATTAGATGGACTCTAGCCGAGACATGGAACAGACTATCCAGACATAGAGTTGTGTACACACCCATGTAACGAAGGGGAAGAGGATGAAGTCAGAACGTTCTGGCAAGAAGGGTACTTTTGCAGATACAGAGTATCTCATATGGAGATTGATTGTAAGGAGCAAAAGGCTCTGAAGATGACCGTGCAGATCCCTCTAGTTCAGCTGATTACTCTTCAAATTATCAGGAAGAGTCAGTAGAGCCAGAAGGGCCTACCCAGAATCGTTGCAGTAACCAAGAAGAGACCAGCATGGTCCCGTGATACTTTGTAGGATGCAGAGGGGATGCAGATATATGGCATTTATGAGCCATATCATGAGGAGCAGCAGATGGCTCCACCAGTGGTGAGGCAGGCAGCCCCACCATGTACTAGCTCAAAAGGATCTAGAGTTTAGAGGGAGTCAGCTCTCAGGATCCAGTAGGGAGGAGAAGCCTCCCCAGGACAGTGCATAGTAGATCAGACTTCAGAGGAAGTCAACACATGCAGAGGGAGCAAATGGCTCCAGAGATTATATAGACTCAAAGGGAGTCAAGCTTCAAAGGGAGCATGTAGACTCAGAGTGAGCATGATCTCAGAGAGAGTTAGTGGCTTAAAGACTTTCATTTAGAAAGTATTCCTCCTCAGATTCAGATGGGAGAGAGAGACATCTTCGTGCCATGAGTTGAGGAGGCTAGATCAAAGCTTCAGAGGCTTCGACGAGATATGAGACCTCCTGGGAGGATTTCCTTGTTTCAGTAGATTTTGCTACAATGACAGAGGAGGAAGCCAGTCAGAAGGACTGGGATATGAATTTTGACTTGGTTCCGAGACCAGAAGGAAAGTCAGTGGTGACTTCCAAGTTGATCTACAAAATCAAGCATCTTGCAGACGGGAGCATAGAGAAGTACAAAGCAAGATTTGTGGCTAGCAGATTCTCCCAGTAAGAGGGAGAAGATTATCTCAAGACAATTGCTCCAAAAGCGCAGAAGAAGTGTACATAGAGAATCCACAAAGATACATGAGTCTCATGTTTGCATATTGAAGGAAGCTTTGTACAGGCTTAAGCAGGCACCCAAGGCAGGATACGCCAAACAGTGATTTTGATGAGCTTGGGGATGGTTGCCCCTTGATATTGGATGACCTGTTTCTTATAGGGGATGAGAAGCTCCCATATGGATGCAAGAGGGAGCTCGTGAGATTTTCCTTAGCCAAGGAAAATATATTGATGAGATCCTGCAGAGATTCGGGATGATGGATTGCAAGTCAATGCCACACCTATGACGATAAATCTAAATCTCCTGAGTGATTCATCTTTAGATTTGGTGGATCCCATGATGTACAGACAATTGATTGGATCCTTGATGTACCTGGTTAACACCAGGCTGGACATATGTTTTGCAATGAACACCTTGAGTCAGTACATGGTTGAGCCTAGACATATACATGGGATAGCAGCAAAACAAATGTTGAGGTACCTACGTGGTACAATTGGATATGGATTGAGATACGTCTCGAATGGAGATGTGAAGCTACAGGGTTATACAGACTCTGACTGGGCAGGGAGTGCAGTGGACCGGAAGAGCACATCTGAATGCAGCTTCAGTTTGGGACCAAGTATGATCTCATGGTTGAGCAAGAAGCAGACATCAATGGCACTCAGTACAGCAGAGGCAAAGTATATTACATCTTGTGATGTCTGTACAAAAGCAATATGGCTTCGTAAGCTGGTTTCTAGATTGTTTGATTATGTGTTGGAATCACCGTGATATTCTGCAACAATCAAAGTTGTGTGAGGCTTTCAGAGAACCCCTTTTTCCATGACAAGTCGAAGCACATTGATAACACATACTACTTCTAGTAAAAATGTCTAATTACCTAAATATGAAGAATGTACTGCTTATTTACTTCTACCTAAAATTATGCAAAGAATTGAATGAATTATGGAGGAACAATTTAACAAAGTCAAATACTATGTGGATGGATTATAACCAAATTAATGTTAAATCGTTGGGTAGTTACAAGAGGTATTCTCCAACTATTTATAACAAAGAAAATTTAATTTAATTTAAATTTAATTTTCAAAGAGACGTGTCTCCTTGGATCAATTTAATATTACTATAAAAAGACACTTGAAAGACACAACAATAGACACATATGTTTTTTCTCTCACACGTGGGAAGTGATCTAAGGAAGAGACCGAAGTTTCTAATTAGTTGAAATTTTCTGAGTGTAATTACTTAGTGATGTTCTAGAGTTTACTAAAGAGATGCTTTTTTGTTGTTCTTGTTTCTTGTTCTGGGCAGGTCACAGGTAATAGCTCTGAGAAGAAGCCATAATGACGATCGCAGGAAGCAACATGAAGCAAGACTGTCCAGACATAGAATTGTGCACATCCATGTAATGATGAAGAAGAGGAGGTTAGCACATGTAGAGGGAGAAAATGACTCCAAAGACTATATAGCCTCAGAGAGAGTCAAGCTTCAGAGGGAGCATGCAGACTCAGAGTGGGCCTGATCTAAGAGAGAGTTAGTTGCTTAGAGACTTTCATTCAGAAAGGATTCCTCTTCAGATTCAGATTCAGATGGGAGAGATGTCCTCCAGGACTGATAGATAGGAGGCTAGACCTTAAGGAGATATGAGACCCCTAGAGAGGATTCCCTTGTTTCAGTGAAGGAAGCCAATCAGAAGGACTGGGATGTGGACCTTCTAACCTTGATTCTGAGACATGATGCAGAAGGGAGTTGTGAAGCTCCATTACACATCCACAGATGAGTAGCACCGAACAGACATTCTCCCAGAGGGGTCATGCTAATTTGACCGAGGAGAATGATACATTCACTCACAGGATTAGCCATATTCATTTGGCTAGTGGTGAATGGCCCAGGTGTAGTCTTTCTCCTTAGTCATGCTGATTTGACAAGGAGTGGAAAAGACTCGAGGTGTTGATGTTTCTATAGGTGGCTGCATCAGGCAGACATTCTCCCAGAGGGGTCATGCTGATTAGACTAAGGAGAATGATACATTCACTCATAGGATTAGCCATGCTGAATTGGCTAGGGGTGAATGGCCCAAGGCATTGATGTTCTCCATGTATTAGCATCGAGCACTCTCCTCCGATGGCCATGCTGACTTGGCTAAGAAGAGTGACCCAGGGTGTTGATGTTCTCTGTGTATTATCATCGAGCATTCTTCTCAGATGGCCATGTTGACTTGGCTAAGAAGAATGACCCAGGTGTGGTCTCTATCCTTGATCATGTGACTTGACAAGGACTGTTGGAGACTCGAGGTGCTATGTGGGAGAAGTATACATCAACTGGGTGCACGTCGGAGATGATTACATCAAAGGCTCATTGACAATTGTAATAAGAGGAAGTTGGCCTCGGAGTTCGAAATCAAGAATATTGGCGTGATGCAGAATGTCTCCCAAGCTGAGAAGGAAGGTTGAAGTTAGAAGCATCAAGTAGACATTCTCCAGAGTGGTCATGCTGATTTGACTGAGGAGAATGGCCTAGGCGTAATCTTATGGACTCGAGGTGCTTGAGGTGCAAAATGTCTCCCTCATTGAGAGGGAGTGTTAATGTTTGGGCAACATTGGGAAGACATTCTCCCATAATAATTAATAATATAATATATATATAATAATAATTAGTTATTATAATTATTAGAGACGCATCCTTTCATGGATGGTCACCATATGTGCCTTCAGGTTCTCTATATATTTGGCACATTCATTATCGTAATACCGAATCCATCATATCATATCCATATACAATATCATCTCTACTCTGGATTCTATCATATAGATATAGTCTCAGAGAACAGACATAAAATTGTTTTTGTTTTTCCCCATGGCCATTACCAATCGAAGGTAATGCCTTTTGGTTTGAAAAATGCTTCTAGTGAGTTCCAAAAAAGGATGGACGACATATTCAGAGAATATCGATGGTTAATCATTTATATTGATGATATTATAACATGTTCTAAGAATCTCCAAGAAGACCTGAAGCATTTGCAACAATTTTACGATCTAGTGTTCAAACATGGTATGGTTTTGTCAAAAACCAAAATGGAAATTGGGAAAACTGAGATTGAATTTCTTGGTTTTAAGATAACAAAAGGTTGGGTAATGCTTCAAAATCATATTTTAAAATATTTTACAAAGTTCCATGACATTCTTCATGATAAAATATATTTGCAAAGGTTTTTAGGGAGCCTCAACTATGTTCGGCCATTCTACAAAGGGAAAGCAAATGATAATTTGATCCTGCAACAAAGATTGAAAAAGAATCCTCCAGCCTAGAATAATGCCATGATTGAAGTTGTTAAAAGAATTAAAGAAAAAGTCCAAACTCTTCCACCAATGTCTTGTTAGAATATGATGGATGTGCTCGTTTCACCATAGACAATATCTCTATTGTCACCCAACCATAGGCCGAAGCCACCCTCCGAGCACCTTAACCTTGACAGAGAATCACTCTGGAAGCAAACCCTAGGCTAGATAGCCAAACAAAGGGTAGCACACCTTTCTCCAAGGATAGCGCACCAAACAAGAGTTGATCAGATAGTCCAAAGCATAACCAAGAGATAGTCCAAGCCAAAACGTAATCTGCTAGTTGCAGCAACTGCAACGGCAGCTCTCCTCCAGACTTGCGCACAAAACTAGCTAACTGCAGTGCGCACAAGTGAGCTCTACAGTTCTGAGAATGTCTGTTAGAATGAAGACTAACCTCCTGTATTTATACTAATTTTGGCTAACTGCCTGGGCTGACTTCTCATTATGGGTACCTATTTACTCAGTATATAATATTTCTTATGGCCGACTTCTTCTCTTGGAGGCTAATAACCTAATACAAATTATCCTCTTGAGCCGACTTGTCTTCTAGGGTTATTAGCCAACTCATTAGGGTTTCTTCTTGCTTCCTGAAATATTCTATTCTCGTCAGGTTTACACATGGAGGAAAATACCTCCCGCAGCTATCACAATATCAACACTCCCTCCTAGCTAGGGAGGTATTGAAGACAATGGTCTTGAGCACAAACATACCATTGAATCAGTAGCATCATCATAGTCGTACAGACCATCTCAAGATTAGATCATGAGCACCATCATCACCATCAGTGTCATCAGCTGCATCATCTCTCGAAACCATACTCCATCTGAGTGATCAGACATGATGCTGGATAAATCACTCACACCACAGAGTGACACAAGAGCCATTCTTCTAATCTAGACATATGTCCTAGAAGCATAAATGTTTTGAACCATTTTCCATCTGGGAAATCTCTATCCTTTGATCATCTATCTAGTTGATAATCATTTCCAACACTGTCGATAGTCTTCAAGGCAATCGGAACAATATCATTCAATAGAACACAACTGTGTCTAACCATAGTAGTACACAACTACAATCCAGTGGTACACCACCACACCAAGTAGCACACAGATACTTGATCCGTGACGTATAGTCACAATCAGTGGAACACATCCACCACAGTAGCATACATCTACTGTCTAGAGACATACAATCTCCATAACAATCATCTAATATCAACCTGCACAGAAAACATTGTTATGATATAAACTGAATCATCTAGGCCATTCTTCCACTCACATCTGTGAGATCTTGGAAGAGCATCTGCCCTCATAAGGTAAAGCATCAATGATGAGCTATCTGGACTATTCTTCTCAAGCAAGGAAGAATAATTGTCCCGATTTCTGAGCCTAGACCATTCCCCACCTTGGGCCATCCCTCTGGCACTAAACAAAGTGCAACCTGGAGAGAATGAGTCTGCCCTAAGGAATGTCTGTCCCTGATTGCTGAACCTGGACCATTCCCCACCCTGGGCCATTCCTCCGACACTAAACAAAGTGCAACCTAGAGAGAATGAATCTGCCCTAAGGAATGATTGTCCGGACCATTTCCTAAGGAAATGACTATCCTGCACCAACCTCCAAAACGGACCATTCTTCGAAACTGCTCACAACTGTGAGCTTCGAAAGAATGATTGTCCGGCGAAGCGAGCCAGTCTTCTTGAGTAACCCTCAAGAAGAAAGACTGCCCTAGACCATTCCCCATGTTAACCACAATGGGAAATCGCTGTCTATGGTACATCAGCAAGCCATCGAACCATTTTCATTACGAAAATGACCGTTCGATCTGGACCATTTTTCGAACTGGAAAATCCCTGTTCGTCTGAAATCTCAAACCACTTTCCGAACTGGAAAGTAACTGCTCATCCTGGACCATTTTTGAAACTGAAAAATGGCTGTCCATAAATCAATAACACATCAATGCTCCCTCCCAACCTAGGAGTCATCTCTTCCTTTTTCAATAAGGAAGTCGTCTCCACGAGCTCCAACTTGAGTACGCGAACTCTTTCATCTTGGACAGAAGCTTTACCAAAATGTCTGCTTATCTGCTCATCTGTGGAGATATGTATTGGAGAACCACTTTCTCCTTTCTGGACTTCATCACGGAGAATGTAATGCTTGATCTCAAATGTACTTCGGTTTTTCTGTAACACTGGTTTTCTCTGAGGCTTCATATAGCTCTGATCAATAAAGTATATCATTGTTGGATTCCTCTTTAGTTCCTGCTAGCTCACAATATTGTGGCAAGGGTCAAACTGGAACATATCCAAGTGGTACTTCTTCGGCCATCATGAGAGTTTGTCGTGGATTAGCGATCCATCATCCTGAGCTTCTGAGTAACCATTCTGATACAATATCTCTGTTATAGAAAGTCTTCATCACGCTTCTGCTGTGCATTGGAGGTTCTCCACCAAGTTGTCTTCTTCCATCTGCATACAAGGGTCTCTTTCTAGTGTACCTCAAAGCCTTGAAGTTGCTCTTCATACGCTCTTTGTTCAATTGCTCTGGAGAACAGTCTTTGCATTCATATGATGTAGAACTCCAACCCATGGATATTGCGGATGATATAATGACTCATGTAGAGGTATGTCTGGTTTACTGGAACAAGTAATCATCATAGTCTTCTCCCTCCATCTGGGAGAACCTCTAGTTCTGGATCTTGCATTCATATACACTGTTCTTCATCACAACTTTTAGTTCCTTTGCTTGATTGCTTTTAGTGAGTTCATATCAAGCTGGTAATCTTGTGATTCTCGATACAATGACAGGTTGTTCTGGCTTCTCTTTCTTTCTTGGAATCTTCATGTTCTTCCTCATGTTTTTCTTTAGCTCTTGGGTCCATGGGGTTTCTTATAGATTCCATGCCCTAAAGATTCCACTTCTTTCTTTCATCATAGGATCACGGATGTGGATGGACAACTAGGGATACTTTAAAGCTTCTCTTCGAAGAAAACTTCTTCTAAGGTCGAACTGAACACGTACTGCTTTTCATGGATGCTATCATGGATATATACTTCATCATCTTCAATGGATCATAGGATTAGCTCCCTCCTATCCTTGCTTCATGTATGAATGCATGCTCTTTTTTATATAATCGACTCCCTCAATCTAACAGAGTCCATGCTTCCGTCTGCATCCTTATTGCCTTTTGCAAGGTGTCATAAGTCTTTCTCCAATTTGTTCTTGATTGATGATTTTGGCTTATCTTGCAGCTTGTTACTTATGTAATAACTTCCACATGATTTGTTTGATGTACTTCATCCTTTCATGTGTTTTTTCTGACTTGTAGTCATAATGATATCAATCCTTATCTTGTTGTTCTTCCTTAGGTATAGTTCTTCTTGGAACATATTATCTTCTAAGAGATAGATATACAAGATATGTACAGAGACTATGCAAACAAGATATGTACAAGAACTATGAAAAATATTGTTACCTTGTCTTTAGGGGAAGACGTCTACTTTATCCTGCTTGGTTTTCCTTGAAGGTTTCCTTTCTTCGGCGACTGATGCTTCGTGTGTCTCCTTCCTTTTCTTTAGCTCGGGACAGTGATTCTTGTAGTGACCATATTTTCGACAATTGAAGCATTGTATTTCTGACATATCCTTCTTTTGATTTGGCTTCCTTTCAAACTTCCTTCTGTTCCTGAAATTCTTGAATTTTGCTGTGAAGGCTTAATCATCGTACTTCTTTTGAGGTTTCTCTTTTGCACTGATCCTTGATTCTTCTTGAGCACAGCAAGTCCAAAGTTCTTCAAATGTAGGATACTCCTTCCTTGTGTTCATGCTTGCGGCAAATGCATCCCGTGTCTTGGGAAGACCATTGAGTACTATGTTTACCAATTCCTTCTCTGAAATGATCTCTTCAATAGCTTGTAGTTGATCTCTTAACTGAGAGATTTTCACAAAGTATGATGTTATGATGTCATCATCATTCATCTTCATGTCACGGAGCTCATTCTTCAAACTCATTACTTATCCAATGTTTCTGACTGAGAAGAGGTTTGTTAGGGCATCGTATATCTTCTTCGATGAGTCAAGATTAGAGATGTAGGACATCAAGTGGTCTTTTATAGAGTCCACTATGATACTCATGGCATTGATNTTCCTTCTCTTTTCCTTCTTCAAACTCTGGTTCCACGATCTTTCCTTTCACGATATCCAGCACTTTATTCTTGGCAAGGATGAGGTCAATCCTTGTCTTCCACGCTCTAAAGTTAGAAGCTCCATCTAACTTGTTTTATGACTTCATAGAGTAAGTCATGGTTGCTTTGACTTGGTCAACCCTGGATTTGACCAAAAACACAAACTTGACGTCTTGGCTTGCTGAGACCACCAGGAGATGCGCTAGGCTAGGGCGCACTAGTCTTTCCGGAAATTAGGTCAATCCCTTCACTTAAGGTGCCTCAACGAGAGGGTTAGGGTTTCTACAATTACACCTGCTAGTAACCCTAGCAGCAGTGCTTTGGTGACTGCTCCTACTAGAAACCCTAGCGGTAGTTCTTCAACAAGCTTAATATCCTTATGGCTATGCTCCCTTCCAGTGGTTAGAATGAATGAAGGAGGTGTGGGCCCATAACCTGTTAGAATATGATGGATGTGCTCATTTTACCATAGACAATATCTCTATTATCACCCAACCATAGGTCGAAGCCACCCTCCAAGCACCTTAACCTTGACAGAGAATCACTCCAGAAGCAAACCCTAAGCTAGATAGCCAAACAAAGGGTAGCGCACCTTTCTCCAAGGATAGCGCACCAAACAAGAGCTAATCAGATAGTCCAAAGCATAACCAAGAGATAGTCCAAGCCAAAACGTAATCTGCTAGTTGCAGCAGTTGCAATAGCAACTCTCCTCCAGACTTGCACACAAAACTGGCTAACTGCAGTGCGCACAAGTGAGCTCTGCAGTTCTGAGAATGCCTGCCAGAATGAAGATTGGCCTCCTGTATTTATACTAATTCTGGCTAACTGCCTGGCCCGATTTCTCATTCTGGGTACCTATTTACTCAGTATATAATATTTCTTCTAGCCGACTTCTTCTCTTGGAGGCTAATAGCCTAATACAAATTATCCTCTTGAGCCGACTTGTCTTCTAGGGTTATTAGCTAACTCATTAGGGTTTCTTCTTGCTTCCCGGAATATTCTATTCTCGTCAGGTTTACACATGGAGGAAAATACCTCCCGCAACTATCACAATATCAACATGTCTTTCCCTACTGGAGAAGGAAACTATATCATAGAAACAGATGCATCCAATAGTACATGGGTTGGTGCACTCATTGAAGACATTAATGGAGTTGAAATTGTATGCTCATATGCTTCAAGTTCTTTTCAAGGAGAAGAACTTCATTACCCTTCCAGTCATAAAGAACTCCTTGCAGTCAAGAAGACAGTGCTCCTTTTCAGACTATCTCAAACCAATTAATTTCTAATTAGAACAGATTTAAAAAATTTACCTGGGATGTTGAAATCTGAAAAGTTTCTTACAGAGTCTCATTCTAAAATTCAAAAATGGATTTTATGGCTAGATAATTTTGATTTCATTGTACAACATAAACTTGGTCATTTAAATTGTCTTTCTGATATGTTAACCAGGGAAGCCAATACTGCAAATTTAGCCATGTTTTCAGTAGGACCATCAAATAAAGGCAAGTAGCCTATGACTCAAGAAGAAGAAGATCGAGCTCAAGCCACAAGAAGAAAAGAAGCCTTGACAACAGTAAATCAAGAAGTAATAGAGATGATGATCAGAGAGAAAGAAGAAGAACAATTTCCAGCCACATTGATTAAAGAAATCAAGGATTCTCCCATGAAAATCCAGATCCTCGAAAAATGGGACTAAAAGRAATTTGTAGACCTACGAAATGCTTCAAAAATGATATGGGATTGTGTTCGGTGATTCTCCACAGATTATGATGATAAAGATATGTGTTACTGTGATATTGGCTTTGGACTAGTGTGTTGGGAGCATTATGCCTTACTGTTACAACTGGCTTGCGAAAAGGACATTGTTGTTTGCGCAGATACTAGAAATTTAGTAAGAAAACCTTGGGCTGGATGGATTGAAATTTTGTTTGAAAGATTTATGCCAAGGGAGGAATGGTCATTAAAAGGACCTCAGTTTATTTTTAATTTGCAGCATGAACTTGTGATTGCAGCACAATATGAACTTTGGTTCAAATTCAAGCTAAAATTCGTTGTTGCATCTTTATCCAAACTTGATACTCCAGAGCTTGTACAATATGAACAAGCATTAAAAGATATGGAGGAAAAATCCTAGGCATAGCGCAAGAAGAGATACTCCTAACCCTTAAGGTCCAAACCAGCTATCAAGGGGAGTATATTAAAAATCATAAACATGCACACATGCCCAAATCCTTTGTGGGTCGTTGCCTTGATGATTTCCTCTTTCCAGTACCAGATGTACCTAAATCTCAAGACCCATATGGCTACGACTCTGATATCTCCTGGACTGAAGAAGAGATTCATAATTTGAATAACTACATGGAGAATTAATACGGAAGCATTGTGGATCCTAATTTGTACATAGTATCCTAGCTTTGTTGGCCATACAATATTTTATAAAATCTTAAAAGATGCTCCATGGGTGGCAATACACTCCACTTTGTACTTTGTCTGTTTSTTGGCCATTTCATAGGTCATACCGTTCCGTGGGTGACGTAGCACTCCACTATGTATCTATCAGATCTGATTCGGGTCCCCATATGTCGAAAGACCACTAAGGGACGAGATAACATGTAGTTGKTCCCACTTTCCCTGAATCTTAGTCGTATTTTGTCTTTTGTCACTCCGGTCAGATCACAAGAAATATCCCCTCGTGAAAAGCATCTTCTTTTGACCTAAATATGTCAGTTAGTAATTCTCGGTTAACCGGTTGGCTATGCTATAAGTAAAGGCCCAAGCCTCTCATTTGATCATTCAAGAGTTGGCATTCGGAGCTCTGCAACTTTGAGTCTAAGTTTTAGTATCGAGTCTATAACCTCTGATCCGTGCTATGTATGCTCTTCCCTCACACCAACTGGTAAACTTGGAAATCAGAAATAGTTGGTTAAGACCCTGTGTCATAAGTTTGTAAATCGATCCAATTTATGTATGCTCTCCCCTCACATATGTTGATGATCTTGGGGATCAAAAGTAACCGGTTGAGATAGTTTGTTCTTCTGCAATAAAGTCGTTCTTATGTGGATGGGTTCTGAAGCAGAGTGTATGTAACGAAGATTGGATGTCATGAATATTGTAACGTACTTTGATCTATAGATGAGGGTGGTACGGGGCATTGGGCAGCCTAGTTGGGGCTAGCCCTCTAATGTATTTGCTACAGCAGTGGTATGAGATATTTATTACTCTCCATATGTATAAGTCTATCATGTTGTGTATGCACTCTAAAATTAGCATGCTATCTATTAGTCCTTGAACTTGTTCATGACTTCCCATTTTCAAAAAAACTTGTTTTACCATGCTTTGTTTTTTGAGGTTTCCTATACTTATCTCTTTATTACTTTGTGGTGTGTTTTTTCTTTGTTTGAACATTTTTGCATTGGTTATTGGTAAGATAGAATTGAATTTTAGACAATTTGAGGGTCTTCTATCAGATTTGGAGGCAAAATTTGAATTTTATCCAAAGTTTAGAAAAGAGACAAAGTCACTACAAGAATGTCGCCATTCTTGTAGCGATTGTTTTCATGATTTAAACATGTTTTGTCCTCAAAACGTATTAAAAGTCAAAGATCGTTCAGAAGATCGTGTAGAGAATCATGCATTAGTGATAACTCTTGTTTAAATGATGATTTGATACAAGGGCTCGCTTTAATAAACACAAGTGTACACTCGTTAGTGAATCCACCAAAACTAGGGTTTGGTCATGATCTAGAGCATCTAAAGATATTATTTTGAATTTGTTATGACCCTAACATCATTTTGCAACCGAGGAAACCTCTTTGTACCACTTATTTGTGCAAGAAAGTTCTAAAATCCATCAAACTGGAACCCTAGCGTATGCAAGTTGACAAAGATCAAAGTCAGAGTAATGGCACCAAAGAAAAGTGGTCTGGTTAATCGTTTGGAGCAAATAGGGGGTGAATTTTTGGAAGCATATCCTAAAATTATGCAAAAATTCATCAATGCAGGTTGGCTTGAATTTTGGTATACTTTCCAAGGATACCACGTAGAGGTTTCAGTGTTGTTTGCAAAGAAATTCGATGATTTCAAAACTCATGTAGGGAATGTCTTGATTTATGTAAGAGAGCATTCAATCGAGGCAACATGTCGCTTACCAGTAGCACGTGAGAGATGGTGGAAAAAGAATCAACTGCCTACTAGTTCCTACAATCAATTTTTGGTCCCAGAACATCATGATCCGAACTGGAGTCAAGGAATACCGAGCAAATGGTTAATGGAAGAATGGAAAAGTGTTTTGGCAATAGTCAAGAAGTTTATAACCGGTGAGGAATTATCCTACAACTGCTTGTAGAATCTTATTTAATCAAGGTATGATAAAGATGTTGGTTTTGTATTCATTGAGAGAGGTTAAAGTGACATGGAAGCACTTGTTAATCTCTTTAGGGCTTGATGATCAAGATATAAAACAAAACAAACCTGAGGCTTCTACAAAGAAAGGCAACACTTCAAAAGGTTCTGCAAAAATGAAGGAAATCTCCCCTGTAGCTAGAAGAACGAGATCAAGTAAAAGGAAGCTGGAATTTCAGCAAGAAGAAGAAATCAAGTTGGAGCCTGAATCCTCTGCCTCTAAATAGAAAATTACAGGTTTTGACAGGGTATATACGAGGAGGAGGGCCAAACAAAAGATTGAATTGCAATAAGTAAAATTTGAAGCAGAAATTAATGATACACCTGTTGAAGAATCTCCACAAGTGAAACAGAGTATGTGCACAAGGAATATTTGCAGGTTCATAGGCTCAAGACAAGCCAAACAAACAAATTGAGGTTGGAATTTAAGGCAAAACAAGATCCATCTCTCACAGAGAAGGTCATTGTTCTAGATGATACCCCTCCACAACCTGCAAACAAGAAAATCAAAAGGAAATCAACATAGAAAATAAGCCATGTTTCAGCAAAATCACAAATTAGGGTTTCATCTACTAAGAAGAGAAAAGTACAGGTTTAGAGGAGGGTTACTAGAGCCATGATAGCCCAGGAGGATGCATGAGACAAGCTTAACACTTTGGCAGAGGCGGCACAAAGTTTCATGAGATTTTTGTTAGAGCTTGAAAGGCGCTACTGAAACCTTCCTGCAGTTTGTTGTTTTTTCCTATTTTTTCTCACAGGTACCTTCTTCGGGTGAGGCTGAGGAGGCTATTTCAGGGAAGAGGAAGCCCAAGTGGCTTCAGGCCACCCTGAAAGAAGACGAGACAGTAGGGAATCCAAGGAATTCCACCAAGGAGAGCAAGCCACCGGAGAGATTTTGCAGTTATGTATCGATGGTGACAGGTATTACAGAGTCTGAACCTTCTAGCTATGAGGAGGCAACCACACAGCAGCTATGGAGGGATGTCATGGTGGAGGAGTATGCCTCAATCATGCAGAATGATGTGTGGGAGGTTGTATCCAGGGCTAAGGGGAAATCAGTGATATACTCCAAATGGATTTATAAGATGAAGTATGTTGCGGATGGGAGCATTGAAAAGTATAAGGCTCGATTTGAGGCGAGAGGGTTTTCACAGAGAGAGGGAGTTGATTACGGTGAGACCTTTGCTCATGTAGCTCGATATACTTCAATACGATCTGTTATTTCGATTGCAGCAGATATAAGGTGGAAGATCCACCAAATGGATGTTGAAACCGCCTTTCTCCATGGCATCATTCAGGAGGAGATTTATGTTGAGCAGCCACATGGTTTAGAGGCTTACAATGGTGAGTCATGTTATCCCCTAGCCTAGAGATAACTAAGAAGATCACGTCTTGAGGCCCACAAGTCCTAGACATGGAGTACCAAGAGACAGACGACTTGAGCACGGCCCCAAAGGGCCCCTCTTTTCTTCATTGCAGTCCATTTATCATCAGCAACAGTATCCATCCCACTAGCCTGGTCCTGATGTAGCAATGAGTCTTGCTCCATGAGGTAATGATTCTGGGTATCATGGTATGTATCACTCTAATTTTTGAAGCTCTTGATTATGTTGTATTGAATCCTTCTTCATTTCATGACATTTGCTTGGAAATTATGCTCTTTGCCTCGTTCATACTAGGAAGGGTGACATGGTGCCCTAGTAAGTTGATTTCCCTTTAGGATGGCTTGCCACTGGGTGGATCTGTGAAAATTCATCGTCCATTCCCTCCATACTTACCACTTCCCATATTTATTCCTTTCATCTCCCCTATCCTTGTTTAGGCATTGGGATTGGCTACACTAGGAAGGGTTGTACCTTACCTCGTGGGAAGAAGGGGCTAAAGGCCTAGAGGGTAAAAGTAGCTGGCAAGAGTTAAAAGCCAATGTTGAAACCTTTGAGATGCTTCGCTCAAGGATCTCCGAGAAAGCAGTGAAAAGTTTCTTAGTAAGAAAAGGGGACACATAAGATAATATAAACACTCAAGGTATTAGTTGATGGATAGGGGGTCTCATCACGAGGCAGCCTATTATGACCATGGGCATGTAGCGGTATGAAATTACCATCTATCTGGTCACCAAACCAGGATAGTGGCTCTTGGTGGCATAGCCAAGAGAAAGGGGGTCTCATCGCAAGCTAACCTTCTCGTTTCCATGAAATGTTTGTGGATAACGTTGTCACCTCTGGTCATCAAGCCAGGATAGTGGCCCTCAACTATTCCCTTGAAGCACAAGAATAAAAGATCAAAACAAATAAAATCAAGAGTAAAAGACAATGAATGGGCTAGGAAACAATTGCATTTATGACAAGGTGCAGCTCGCCTTCCACAAAGGCACCCACCTGTAATCAACTTGTACCATAAACAAGTCAATCAACCATGCACCAACCTGTACCTTGACCTGTACCATAAACAAGTGCATCAACCATGCACCAAACCTATACAAATAACCTATCCAAACAACCTATCACAACAACCTATCTCATCAATCTTATCAACCAAATCAGATCTACTCACCAAGATCAATCACCAAGACAACTCTCAACAATGTGCATCACAACAACTCATAATCATCACCAAGATCAATATCTGCTTCTAATAATATACCAAGACAAGTATGCTACATCATCCATAAACCATGTGTCAACAATACTACTAACAAGTGTCTCCAACCATGTATCAAGTATGTACCAATCATGCATCCATGACTCATCAAGATGTACCAACTGTTAATGTTTTATGCTGATATTATAGTTCTTTGCATTTCATAAAGATAAGAGCATAACAACCACAAGATCACTAAGAAATACACATCCACA
>JASDQU010242875.1:201769-219164 GCA_032191745.1 Picea mariana
TGAGGATACCATTTACGACATTGAAGGTCATTTCCAAATGTTGCCTTTACAACTATCATATGAGGTTACTAATGATTCTTATTGACCACCTATTTCGACTAGGGGGTCAACTCCATGTGCCAGGAAGTTGTGTACCTTGGGGTACAACTTTTTTTAAGACTTCTGGTTCTACAAGGAAATTTTTGCCCACGGCACGTCTTTTTGTAATCGGAATGTACGCTCCCCTGCGTGGGATAATAATGTAATGAGTTAACATGAGTCATATTTTAGTTAGTTGCCTAAGACTTTATCATTAGGGAAGTCTTTTCATCGATTGTTTTTTTATCCTCAGGTAATTTTTAATTACCCTTGAGTTTTTCACTCACAATAATCCTCCAAACCGGTGAAAGGCATTCTAATGATCGAGCCCAATGGGTGACTAGGGGCTAGGAATATTGTAAATGACCATGCTAGACATCTTCCAGAGTCTTGCAGAATTCCGTCGAGTTTTAATAGTTTTTTTTTTTTTTAAATTACCCATTTAATGGTAATTTTAATTAAATTTGATGTAAAAATGTAAAAATTTGGTCCTAGGGGATTTTGATAGGGATATGGTTACTCAAAAGAAATGGCATGAGACCCCCTACACCCTTGGACCAAGTTTCAGCTCAATTGGACAAGTTTTGTTAGGTCATTGTCCATGAGGAGTCCAAGTCAGTCTAGAGTCAGCATTTAATTGCTTTAATTTGGCTATAAGTAAAAATGTCAAAATTTGTAAAAAGGGAAAAAAGACATGAGAGAGAGTGGGAAAGGTTTCCTAACCTTTTTCCTAAGTTGGAAAAGCAATTTTCCACTTAAAGAACCCCCTCAGGGCTTAACCAACAACTTAAAGTGGTGTCCCCTAGTAAAAGTGTGCCCCCTTGCTAATTGGAACATGGGAAATAGAAAACTTAAGTGAAAAAGCCACCTAAACCCTAATTTCGCCCACCTTGGTGTCTAACCTCATGTTTGACCATAGGAAAAGGTGTTTTCCCCCTCACCCCTCAAACCCTAATCACTACCAAAACCCTAAAAGTGTCTCTTTCTTGACTTTGTCTATTTCTCTTAAATGTGTGACACTTGTAACTCATCCAATAAGGGTCTCTCTTCTCTCCCAAGTATAAAAGAATGCCTACCCCTCCTCAATTAACATCTTTTCTCAGAGCAACACCACTATGCCCAAATCTCTCCCACTCCTCTCTCTCTCTCTCTTTCCCATTTCTTCTAGTTTTGCTGCAAGTATTTGCATGCATATTTTTTATGAATAAAGGAAGCTTTGGAGGAACGCCATCTTGGCATTGGGAGTCTTCTTGATGTTATGCAAATATTATTGAGGTGATATTGCTTTGTTTCTAGTGTTCTTGCTTGTTTATTTGTCTAGATTAAGAGATCCATAGCAAAGTATTTTGCTTGGTAGAATAAGTAGAAGTATTTCTATTTGTTTTAGTGAAGTAATTTTGATAGAACTAGTAAAGTATTTTATTTGTTTATTGGATCTACTCACCTCTTGATTGGCTTTCCAGCAAGTTGGACACCATTTGCAGGTCACCATGGTGCTTAAACACGCAGATTTCAGATCTGGAAATTTACTTGTTGGGCCAACATAAACCTCCAAAAATTTATGTTATTTTCCCTCATCTTTCTCTATTTGATTTGAGGCATTATATGTTCTGAAAATAGCATAAATATATATATTTATTGTTCATATTTTTACCTATAAATTTATGTTTTACACGAACATAAATTTTTGAATATTTTCAAGCACTTTTGCAACATTTCCAACAAGCATTAGCTTGTTGTTTTTACAGGTTCTCGCCAGAACAAGGGGAGGTGTTGCCCATTTTGGGGCTCAAAACAACCCAAAAGAACTTCCCAAGTTCGGGTTTCAAAACCCCTTTCTTCTCTCAATTCTTTCATGCATTGTAAGCAGCCCCAAGAGAGTCTTTTGGGCTTGCCTTCTCATCTAAAAGTAATTTTCAGTTTTGTTAATAATTAATTTCCTCCACCTTGCAAAGTGATTTGACCTTGCCAATCCATGCAAAATCGTAAGGCTAGGATAGATTAATTCTCTGTTTTTGGTTTCATTCTTTTGCCCCACTTGTCCTTAAGGCAAGGTTGTGTGGCTAGGTGCAATTTCTTTACTTTCCAAGTCTTTTACTTGCATTGATTTATTTTTCCTACACCTTGCAAAGTGGTTTGGCTTAGCCAACCCATGCAATACCGTAAGGCTTGCATTTCTTGTTTATCTTGTTAATATCTTGTTTATGTTGAAAGTAATCATAGGTTGCAATCTTTTTCAAGTTTGAAGCAATCTTATGTTGTAGCCACATCTAGACTAATTAGGTGAGTAACTTATTTGGGAAGTAATCTATCTAGTTTAACTATGCACCCATAACTAGTACAACTTTCACCATAAAAAAGGGTGACTTGTGGAGGCTACAGGGGATGCTAAGTCAGGGACGACTTCACTGTAGATTTTTAATGACAAAAAATCAGCAAGCTAAAATTTCTGTCAAACACTTAGCAACCTAGAGATAACTATCTTTCGTGAACTTCTGAAATGTCCCAAACCCATATTCAGAAATTACCACAAGCAGAAATACACATTGCTAAGCAAATATGCAGTGGAAATAAACACAATGGACAACATTCAATAACCCATGAAAAACTCGAAAATTTAGGCAAATGCTAGGGAAAACCCCAATGTGGGGAAACCCAACGAGAGAGAGAGAGAGAGATCTTATTTATTGCTTCAGGAAAGTGTATTACAGCAGCATACTCACAACTTTTAGCCAAGAAGAAATACCTCACAGCAACAAAAATTGTCCCAGAATTTTCTACCTTGAAAAACATGCCCAAATCTGTACAATTGTACGACCTCCTCTATTTTTGTGCATCGAAAAACATGCCCAGTTGTGTGTTGTACGACCTACACAATACAGGCCAGTAGCAAGAAGAATACTCAGAAAAATTGCCTCAATTTTTGTGCCAAAGAGCCGCCTCGAAAATCGTGCCCTCCTTGTTGTATGGACTATAAGGATCCATACAGTACGGCCCAACACAAAAAAATAGAACAACACACACAAAAAATTTGTCTTGGGATTTGTGCCCTCCTTTTCCTTGGGAAATGTGCCCACCAAGTTGCTCACTTTCTTCTCTCGGAAAAGCTCTCTCGAAAAATCTCTCTCAATCTCCTCTCGATGTGTCTTGCACACTACCCAATGCATTCTTTTATAAATCTGAAAATGACATTTTCCCTCCAAAGTGTCTTTTCACCTTCCCCAACCCTAAATCCAAAGGCCAAGATTAGATCTTCTCTTTTCCAAGATCAAGGGTCATGATCCATTCCCTCCAAAATGAATCATTTAAAATATTAAAGTAATTTCACTTTATTACATAAATGTACTTTATGAAATAAAGTCACTTTAAAATTAGAAGGTACACTTTATTAAAAAGTCACTTTAATAAAAGAACCACTTTATAACAACTTTGTAAAAACTCATTACAAAGTTAAGTGCCTGGTAGTGTAAGTATAAGGTTACATCCGCATTCAAGACAATATGTGGAGTACCTCCCAAGCTAAAAAGCTAACACTCCCTCTTAACGAGGGAAGTACTTGCTGCCATCACTATCATCTGGTTCCATCACACTGTGCTATGTAGGAGCTCCCTCTGAACCTGGAGCCATCCTCAGCACCTGCACAGAACTCGAACTAGAAGATCTTCTCCTAGCAACAACCCGAAACCTTGAGCTCACTTCATCCTGAGCATTAGTTCGATCAACCTGGTTGAGCCTCCTGTCAATACTCAAAGAGACTTGCTCTCTTCTCTCGGAATGCGAGACTGAATCCTTGGCGTCACCACAGTCTCAGGAGCCTCCTCACGCTCCTCATCCGACGTTGAATCATACATTGAAGGCTGTCCTCTCAACATATACAACGTATACACCCGGTTATCGATCAGCTGCAGCTCCACCAAGTCCACTCCCTCACTGTAGATAAAAACATGTTCCCTCTTGAACAATACGCAATATCCTACATCCTCCAAGGTTGAGACTGAGAGCAAGTTAACCGTCAACCCTGGAACAAAGAGAACTCCATCAAGCTCCAAGAGTCACCCAAACTCGAGTTGGAATCTAACACTCCCAACTCCACGTACAGCTCTCGCCATACCACCTTCATTTACCACATGTCGGTCATGACCAGTCTCTGTGATATTTAGGAATACTCGTCAGAATCTCGTCATGTGGCAAGAGGCTCCACTATCCACAATCCATCTGATATCACCTCCAAATCCTCCGCTACCGACACTGGAAACTAGGGTAACCAAAGAAAATTCCCTGTCATACTTGGAAGCAAAGTCCTCCATGGTTGTTGTAGCAGCTGTCTCAAGCCTTTCTGGTTCCTTCTTCTTCTTCTTCCTCTCAAGAAGCAAGATGCCCCAACTGGTTACAACAATAGCATCTGACTTTACTCAAGTCCCTTCTGGAACTTCCTTTCTTCTTGCTCTTTGCAGTAAGAGCAACATTCTCATCAACTCCATCTGTCTTATGTTCACTGCTCTGAGATCTTTCCCGGATCTCCTCCTAAGTGAAATCATCCCACAGTCTGCTCCAATCTGATAGATGCTCACGTCCCACCACACACTTCACGAAGATTTCCCATTCTTTGGTGAAGCCATTTAAGGCTATCCTCACCAACTCAGAATCCGTTATGACCTCACCAACAGCAGCCAGCTCATCTTTTACTTGAGCTACCCAGGTAAGATAAGAAGAGACACTCTCCTCCTTACTCATCTTGGTATCATGCAGCTTAGCCTTCAAGGCCATCTTCCAGTTCTCATTCTTCGCCTCAAACAAGTTCTTAAGTGCATCTCACATCTCCTTGGCAGTGTTTTTATCAGCCAAGTGTGGGATAAGGTGATCCTTCACCCCATCCAGAATAATCCTCTGAGCCTTGGCTTCCTTGATCTCATGCAAGTCCAAAGCAACAGGATCTTCTATGGGAGATGCCACAACAGAGTTGACATAGTTCCAAAACTTGTTCTCCTTGAGAACAACTGACAATCGAACCTTCCACTGCAAATAGTTGGAAATGTCATCCAACTGATCCTCAAATCTAATGCTTGCAGCCATATTCCCTGTCACAACTCAAGGAAAACAATCACAACCTTTTCCTTTTCAACTTTGCTCAAAAATCACACTACCCACTGTCACTCAAAGACCAAGCTCTGATACCATGTAGATTTTTAATGACAAAATACCAACAAGCTAAAATTTATGTCAAACACTTAGCAACCTAGAGATAACTGTATTCCATTAACTTCTGAAATTTCTGAAACCCATATTCAAAAATTACCATAAGCAGAAATACACATTGCTAAGCAAATATGCAGCAACAATAAACACAATGGACAGCATTCAATAACCCATGAAAAACTCAAAAATTTAGGCAAATGCCAGAGAAAACCCCAATGTGGGGAACCCCAACGAGAGAGAGAGAGATCTTATTTATTGTTTCAGCAAAGTGTATTACAACAGCATACTCACAACTTTCAACCAAGAAAAAATACCTCACAGCCACAAAAATTGTCCCTGAATTTTTTTCCTTGAAAAACATGCCCAAATTCGTACAATTGTACAGCCTCCTCTATTTCTGTGCCTCGAAAAACGTGCCCAGCTATGTGTTGTACGGCTTGCACAGTACGGCCCAGCAGCATGCAGAATACTCAAAAAAAATGCCTCGATTTCCGTGCCAAAGAGTTGCCTCGATAATTGTGCCCTCCTTGTACAAACTGTATGGATCCGTACAGTACAACCCAACACAGAAAAATAGAATAGCACTCACACAGAAAATCTGCCTTGGGATTTGTGCCCTCCTTTTCCTTGGGAAATGTGCCCACCAAGCTGCTCACTTTCCTCTCTCAAGCTCTCTCGAAAAATCTCTCTCAATCTCCTCTCGATGTGTCTTGCACACTACCCAATGCATTCTTTTATAAATCTGAAAATGACATTTTTTCTCCAAAGTGTCTTTTCACCTTCTCCAACCCTAAATTCAAAGGCCAAGATTAGATCTTGCCTTTTTCAAAATCAAGGGTCATGATCCATTCCCTCCAAAATGAATCACTTAAAATATTAAAGTAATTTCATTTTATTACATAAGTATACTTTATGAAATAAAGTCACTTTAAAATTAGAAGGTACACTTTATTAAAAAGTCACTTTAATAAAAGAACCACTTTATAACAACTTTATAAAAACCCATTACACAGTTAAGTGCCTCGTAGTGTAAAAATAAGGCTACATCCGCATTCAAGACAAAATATGTGGAGTACCTCCCGAGCTAAAAAGCTAACATTCACGACACTAGGCATCCCCCCTGCTTGAGCACCCAAGCATTATGGGCTGACCTGTGGAGCAAGGGAAGGGCCTTGCTTGCCCTTCTTCTTGAGCACCCAGCAATCATTTTGGTCAAAGCAGTAAGAGTTTAGGGGTAGACACGTAGTCTAGGCTTGCATCCTCACCTAGTTTAACTAAGGCTTAAAACTCTTCTAAAAATTTACTTACACAACTTTCATTTTTCAAGCTTATAACATCTTAATACAAGTTGTGTTGTTTTACTTTCTTGCACTTTACTTTACAAGCATTATTTTATCTTGCAAGTTAAGTTACTTTTCAGTTAGGCACATCTACTTTCAAGTGACACATCTCTAAAGGTTGCGCACCATCTTTGTTTTGGGTAATTTACTTCGAAGTCTCCTCTTTTCCTAAGTTAAGCACTAGCTCTTATTGGCAGTTTATTTCTAACTTATTGCAAGTTACTTTCTTTCATTTGCGGATATCTCATGTTCATTGTATATTGGATCTAATGGTTCTTTGAATTCTTTCTATACATTGTGCAATTATCTAATTTGCTATTTTATCCTTGTTATATTTCATTTGTATATTTCATCTTGTAATTATCTCAAGTGCAAAGTTATATTATTTTTTCATTGTAATTAGATCATTTAACTATTCTTTGTATTTTTGTTGTATAATCTTATTTGACCCCCTTTACCCAATCTTTAGGCACTAGTCTTAGTTGTCCTTGTAGGGAAAGGTTTGCTTGTCATTGAAGCTTTGCATTTGCATTGTTGCTTGTCATATAGGTTAGTCTCCCCCTAACCTAATAAACTAAAATTAACTCCTAGATCACATTAATCAACTTACATAGTAAGTAGGGTCTACCCCCCTTGGCTTCCCTAGGAGTGAGCCTAGAGGGAAAAAGTCCAAATTGAGGTGACAGTGGGTTTGGACTTAGGTATTGTGCCTCCAAGGACACACCAAGTGGGTTGAAGACTTCTCCGCGTTTGTAGGTGTGTATAAGGACGACAACAATTCTGATAGCTGGCAACAAGGAAATGATATAGTTACATACATCTCCAAGGGTGACCTAGTTATGTTTCCTCCTGATGATTTTCGGTCATACCTTGAAGATTTTGATGAGTATTCCTTTGAGCACTTGATTTTAATTTATGAAGAAGATTATCAACCACTGTTGTGCTCAAATCTTGATAGAGGTGAGGACATTGCTTCCCCAAAGTAGGGTACTTGTGACAAGGTTCTCCATCCCCCTTCGATTACTTTACCTCGCTATGTCACTAAGGGTGTAGTTGGGAAACATGCCCCTTGTCTTGAGTTTTCTCCGAGGCAAAGCCTTCTTTCAAATTCCAAGGGTAGGTTGAATACCTTAAGAAGTTTATTATCTCAGTCTTTCATCCTTCCCTTAAGAGATTGTTAGTCATCCTCTAGGTTCTTACTAGTCCTTTCCCAGACCTCAGGATGTGATGACGTCCAAGGTAGCCAACCTTCAAACTCTTTGAGTCAGTGTTTTGAGCCTTTGATTTTTCAAGATCCCTTTATGAGATGGATTGAGCACTTTCCTAGAAGTGTGACTTGGCATGCTTTGTCCCTCCCGCCCGCCTCAATGAGCTAGAATTTACGATTTGCGATGATGTGATACATGTTCTAACTCATGTTATTGTTGTGCTTGACTTGTCATTGTTTTGGTTTATGATGAAGCACAGAGGCAGGTATTATGAGATATTGCTAGAATGGTTTCACTGGTTATTTGACTACACCTAGCATTCGACCAACAGGTAAGTAGGTAGGAATTTGCATTCATTGTATATACCATCTGCATATCATGCTAGTATAGTTGTAGTTTCACTTTCATATTGTATCTCTCCATTTATGTATATATGCTTTCTTATCTTTTATATCATATATGAGAGAGGGGTGATATCACCACCCTGAAGATTATTGATGCATTTTGTTGAGATCTAGCAGATACAGTTCATACCAGAGATGCTGAGGTTCTCATGTGCTCTACGGTTAGCACATGTCCCCGAGTTGGATCCAGATGTTATCCCCTATCCTAGGGATAACTAAGGAGATCATGTCTCGAGGCCCACAGGTCCTAGACATGGAGTGTCGAGAGTTGGATGATTTGAGCATGGCCCCGGAGGACCCATCTTTTCTTCAGTGCAGCCCATCTATCAGCAGCAGCAGTATCCATCCCACCAACCTGGTCCTGAAGTAGCAGTAAATCTTGCTCCATGAGGTAATGAGTCAGAGTATCATGGTATGTGTCACTCTAATTATTGAAGCACTTGAACATGTTGCACTGAATTCTCCTTCATTTCATAACGTTTGCTTGGAAATTATGCTCTTTAACTTGCTCATACTTGGGAGAGTGACATGATTCCCTAGTAAGTTGATCTCCCTTTAGGATGGGTTGCCACTGGGTGGGTCTATGAAAGGTCATCATCCATTCCATCCATACTTACCACTTTCCATCCTTACTCCTCTCATTTTCCCCCCTACCTTTGTTCGGGCATTGGATTTGCCACACTAGGAAGGGTTGTACCTTTCCTTGTGGGAAGAAGGGGCTAAAGGCCCAGAGGGTAAAAGTAGCTGGCAAGAGTTAAGAGCCAAAATGAAACCTTTGAGACGCTTCGCCCAAGGATTCCCAAGAAAGTGTTAAAATTAAATTAAAAAGTACCTAGGCAAGTGCTTCTATCACCTAGGTGCCTAAGGGGTGAGAAAGTGCCTAATGTGGACCCTAGTCATTTAATTTGCGAGATGCAAATTAAAAGGTGACTTTTTGAGACTTAGGGAAAGTGGGTGGATAAAGTGATTTTATTTCCACCGTTGATCTCATCTAATCTCCATCGTTGGATGAAGAGACTCTTCACCTTCCCCCATGAGGTCGACTAGGGTAGGAGGGTGCACCCTTTCTAGGGTTGTTCATTCATTTTTGGAGAGCAAGAGCAAGAGAGAGGTCGAGCTTGAGATAGAGGCAGCATATGCAGAGCTAGGGCATGAGTTTCAAGGAAGCTAGCAGGCACGAGTTTCAAGGCAGTAGACAGCAATGAAAGAAATCCATACAATACGGATTTGAGGAGGTCATACAGCCATAAATGTGCACAGAAAACGAGGAGGACAACAACAACTTATTATGAGTGTATTGGCATGCATCCCAAGGCTGCCATACAACATTTATTGCCACAAATTTCGAGGAGTGCTAGGCACGTTTTTCTGAGAGAGAAAATCTATATAGTCCATATGGACCTGCACAGAAATCGAGGGCCGTACTGTCCATAAATTTTGGGCACACTTTTCGAGGGTGTTGGCATGGTTTTCAAGGCATTGCACTGTTGGGTTTTTTCGTACAATCTTAGCAGAATTTTGGCACAAAATTCTAGACAACCCGTACAACATTTATTGCTGGGACAGCTGTACAGTGTATGGATTTCTGGGACAGAAATCGAGGACCTTCACCAAACAATTCAGAAGGAGTCTTTGCAAAGCAAGAAGACTAAGATAAGTTTGTGTTATTTTTCTGAAGATGAATATGCTGTAAAAGAATTTCTCACAAGCTCATAAATAATAAAATCCGTCTCTCACTGGTTTTCCCCTTGTGGGTTTTTCTAGGGTCGTTGTTCGACCAAAAATCACTGTGTTATTTTTCCGAGTTTATGTGCTGCTGATATATTTTATTTCTGCATTAAAAACGATGTTCAGAATCCGCATGTTTCAGTTCTGAAATTTATTCTATGCTGAGTTTATTTGGCTATCATAAATCTGGGTTTGGGCATTAAACATTGACTGAAAAATCAGGGAGACTGAAAGCAATAAAAGGCTTCTCAGTGAGAAAAGAGATCCCGTAAGATAAATAAACACTCAAGGTATTAGCTGGTGGATGGGAGGTCTCATCATGAACCAGCCTATTAGGACCATGGACGTGTAACGATATGACACTACCATCTATCTTGTCACCAAACCAGGGTAGTGGCTCTTGGTGGCATAGCTAAGAGAAAGGGGGTCTCATCACGAGCCATCCTTCACATCTCCGTGAAATGCTTGTGGGTAACGCTGTCACCTCTGGTCACCAAGCCAGGACAGTGTCCCTCAACTCTTCCCTTGAAGCACAAAAGAAAAAGAAATAAGACTAAGAATAAAAGGCATTGAATGGGCTAGGAAACAATGGCATCCATGATAAGGTGCAGCGCGCCCTCTACAAAGGCACCCATAGGTAAGACCTACATTTCCTTGTTATCACTGCACCCTACGCCCAAACACTTCCCATGTCACCTCACACACACTTACATGACCTAGATTGGCTCTCACCTGAGAAACACCCCGAACTTAAGGAGGATTAGCCCAATAGGATATCCTGAGACCCTCTCGAAACCTGACTTGTTAAATTGCATAACGTCTTTGAGCATTTGTCTGGGTAAAGGGGGGTTTGATGCACATGTTTGGGTAATTTGATTATTAAATGTGATTGACATTGCTATGATCCATGTCACTTATGAACCCCTGGAGGGAGTACTTGTTGCTGCTGTAGGACCTTGCCCGACAGACAGGTACATATGGGGGAATGATTAGCTCGGACCTCCATGGGGTTGAAAGCCCACAAATGGATGTTGTGACCCCAACGAGGGGCAGAGAGACACCAAAGGATTGCACCAAGAAGAAAGAAGGATGTTTCCCCCGAGACACTCTGGCAGGCTTTGACCCAGGGGGGTCTTTCCTTTCCACCAAGACGTTGACCCTTGAGGGCCTCTGACATCATCATTTTGACCATAGACATCATCCAGTTAGGGTTTGCATTTATGAGGGTGGTTTGGTGCTAGTTGGCATGTGTGGCAGCATTTAGGGCCTTTGGAGGCCAAACATTTTGCATTTGAGGCCTAGTGTTCCACCCTAGGGGCTTAACATCACCCTAGAAGGGCATGACGTCACCCTTGGATTTGATTTTAGGGTTTAATTAATATTATTTATGTAAAAACTGGATTTTAAATGTAAATTGGCCATGTCGACCTTTTTATGACCTAATTGTAATTAAACGTCATTGATACTGTATAAATAAGAGAAAAAACTCTCATTTTTATCATCATTGACTCATCACACAAGTGGTGGTCTGAAATTCGGCCCTCTTCTAGGGTTATTGGCTGAAATTTTCGGCACACTTCTCTTGGAGGCTAAAAATTTACAACTTGGATCATTCTTGGTGAAGTTACTTGGCATTTCTAGGGTTTTATGGCTTGATTATTCTTGGTGAAGTAAGTAAATCTGCAATTCTTCAATTCATTTGAATCTGCAATTTACAACTTGGATCATTCTTGGTGAAGTTACTTCGCATTTCTAGGGTTTTATGGCTTGATTATTCTTGGTGAAGTAAGTAAATCTGCAATTCTTCAATTCATTTGAATGGTTTATGGTAAATTTGCTTGTTCATGTTAAAGATTATGAAATTGCTTGCTTGACAAACCCTCGGAGTAAAGGACTTAATTTGCTCCTTTACTTTTCATTTGCTAGACCTTGTTAAGAGGCTTTTGACCTACATAAACTTCTAGAGCCCTAAACACTAGCACTTTAGAAGTTATTACCTAGTCAATTGTTGCTTCTAGTATCTATTCAATAGTCTAAGGAAGGAAGATCTTGCTAGAGCCTAAAATTGTTTACACTCTAGCAAGTTTGTTCTTAGGGTTTGGATGTTGAGGCCTTGAAAAGTCAACACCTCTTCTATCCATCTCTTATCCCTAGGCAAGTATTATCATTGTGTCTTTTCCTCCAAGTAGAAATCGTCATCTCTAGACTCCATTACCCTATAAAGGCACTAGTTCACTCACTATAGTGATTGATTGATCAAACAAACTCTTAAACCATCTTCCTTGAAACATTTACTAACTTTTACTAACCTTAAACTATATCAATCCACTAACTAACTTGATGTTGTTGCAAAAGATTGCTACAGCCATCTTATAGCAGCAAATTCATCTCCAAAAGTGACATTAAGAGCTGATTAGACATTGTCAATTTTGCTTCCGACAAGTTGTTATCATTTGGTCAAATTAGAGCTATATTCTCTTGTCATTTCCAAGCATTTTTGAAGCATAATCACTGTGGTTGTTACAAAACATTCATTGTTGTTATAGATAATTACTTTGTTGCAGTATTATATCAGCTTACTTATTTTCCAAAGGTTCATGGTTTTATGAAACACTAACATCATATGGTACCTTGAAATTGCATGTTTTTTCTATTGTTGTCTTGTTCTGGGCAGGTACACCTCATTTATCATTTGCTTCATCTCTATAAGACATAAAAGAACCTTTGAAATTGAGTGACCTATGAGAGGGGGGAACTTTCTTGTACTTTTTCCTTAGCCTTCTCAAACCCTCAGGTCACTGGCGACATCTCCCCTGGGGTACATTGATATACTCCTAAATAGAAAGGGGTTTCCTATTAAGGTGACAATGATAGGTCACTCCATGTTACGCCAATTTTGGATTCACTTGCCTTGGGCTTTGAGAAAGTACAGATTGTGCGATAACACATAGCACGTTGAAAAGTTGCACCATCATTCATCAAACTGAAAGGCATGTGAATATATGAATAAGTTCCCCAAGAAGTAATGAAAGTTGTCTTATACCTGTCATGCTTGGCAACCAATACCTGACTGTAACCAAAGAAACCGTCCAACATGGACATCATACTTGATCCGATCATTGCTTGAAGAATGGGTTCCATGCTAGGAAAGGGGTAGTTCTCTTTGAGACACACACAGTTCAAATTTCTAAAATCAATACAAATGTGAATCTCACCTGATTTTTCTCTTACCGATACATAGTTGGCTACCCAGTGAGAATACTTGATTGGCTCAATGATCCTTGCTTCATATAGTTTATGGAGTTCTTTCTGAATAGTAGGCCCCACCTTTGGGTTCATAAATCTCAATCTTTGCCTAAAAGGTTTGACACCCTCCAGTGATGGTATCGCATGGTTAATGATCTTTGGGTCATATGCCTTGAGCTCGTCATAAGACCATGCAAATACATCCCTGTACTCTGTTACCAACGTGACAATCTCCCTTTTCTCTTTTGGTGTACATCCCTTACCAACTTTGATGATCCTTGACGTATCCTTGTTACCAATGTTCACCTCATTAACCTGCTCATCAAGGGAAGATTTATTAGTTCCTTGAAAAGCATCTGACATATCAAATACATCTTCTAACGACACTAAACCCTTTGGAATTTTGTTACTTTTCACCTGAATCATAGGGACTTCCTCGCCCTCCTATATATCACCAATGTTATGATTAGCACACTCATTAGCAGAATTCAGAAAGTTCAAAATATGTCTATTATCTTCAAAAACTTGCCAAGAGCCTATGTTATCTGGAACAAAAGGACGAAACAAAACCTCAACTAAGTGTGTAATATAAGGTTCAATCATCCAAGGTATAAACAAGGTAGCAGCAGTTGCCAAAGAATCGACCATTTCATTTACGGTCCTATCAATGTGAGAAATGTTAAATGCATCAAAATACTCAATCTCATCACACACTGTGTATTTATACCTTTACAGTCGTTGATTCCAAGCTTCACACTTCATTCTTACCTAATTTACGATAAGCTTAGAATCACCTTCAACCTTCAGTAGTTTGATTCCCATCTTCCTAGTCTTCTGCAAACCAAATAGCAAAGCCTCGTATTCTGCCATGTAGTTAGTATAATCAAACCCTAAGCATGAAGAAAATGAAAATATTATACCTGAAGGAGTAGTGATGACAACCCTTGCACCTAATCCTTGTCGTGAACTTGCACCATCAAAGGTCATGGACCAAACCTGCAAATGCTCAAGTTCACTTGGTACAAAAGGCATCGGTAGTTCAAGAACATTTGAAAGCATGTATGCGACCATGTTTCTCTTGCGCATCTGGGTCTTTTATGTCTAGGTAAAGGTAGTCATTGCCTCTAACTCGGGGGTCCTCAACATTGTGCAACATTGTGTTCCATGTAAAGTCTTACTTTTTCCACCTGGGAAATAGGACTGTTGGCATATGATAGATCCATCTGCATGGAACCACCTACATCTGCGGCCCATTGTCTTGAAAGGAGCATACCCCATTACATAGGGCAATCTATGTCAATTACATCGATGACTAACATCTTCATTGGTGTTGCAACTAAACAAACCTATAAATCCTTGATAACCCCATAATAAGGCACCTCCCTAGCATCCACTGCTTGCACATTCCGGCAAGGCCTGGTGATCTGTAATCCAAGATCATGCATAACCTCATGAGTCATGATATTGTTAGATGCACCTGAATCTAGCATGCAGTTTCACAAAATCAAGCCATTAACCATTAATGAACAATAGAAAGGGGTAGGATTACTATTTTCCTTACCAAGGCCAAGGAAGACTTGTGGACATTCATCTGCAAGGTTAACCTCACCCCTGAATCCTAGGGACCTATCCAAGACCTCTTTATGACTAGGCATGTGAATTAATTCCTTTAAAGGAACAGGAATCTTGATCTTAGCAAGCTCATTCTCTAATGAAAAACGAGATATTTCAGATCGAACTGGAACTGGAAGAGGTGGGTTTAATTAATTAATTAATTAAAAAAAGAACACATTTTATAATTCATAAAGGTGGGTTTAATTAATTAATTAATTAAAAAAAGAACACACTTTATAATTCATAAAGGTGGGTTTAATTAATTAATTAATTAAAAAAAGAACACATTTTATAATTCATAAAGGTGGGTTAGGTGAGTGAGGGTAGAGTTAAAGGAAAGAGGGTTAGGATGCATGGGTAAAATGGATTTAGAGACTTTTAATACACGGAAAGTGGTTTAATGGCGGGTGAAGAAGTTAGTGAGAAAAGTTAGCCTTGTTTGGCTAAACTTTCTCCACGAAAAATGCCACCTCACCCTATGTGCTCTTTGTCAAATGATGATACATAGATACTACATCTCACTGAAACTCTGCCACATGTCAGAATCTGTTCTAGCCAATTGTTACTGCATAGATGACTATTATACCTGTTAAATATAAAACTTTCTTAAAATAGAATCTAGCTCTTAAATTTTAGGAAATTGTCCACATCATTCAAGAAGACTATGAGAAAACTGCGACATGTAACTATTTAAAAATAGACACTACTAAAAATAGAAATTTATCTGAATGCCCTTGACTTTATACTCATTGAACTCGTTTTTGCGCAAGGGATCCAAATCTGCAATCAGAATTGACATGCAATCCCTGGTGCTGAACCTACTAAAAATAGTAAATTGTGCCAAATCATCCCGGAAAAGATCCAAAAGACTTTGAATGTCTCAAGGATCAACAATATGCGCTTGGAATTTGAATCTAGGGCCTAGAGCCCAAACTTCTAAAAATAGAAAGTTCTTGCATGTCACCCGAAAAAGTGTTATCGAGCCTAGAATCTTTCAAGGACTCTCCTTATATGCTCAGAACTGCTCCAAACTATCAAGAGACCCACTCAAACCATGTCTCCTAAAAAGTAGCAACACCTGTTGTATGTAGACATCTCTCTCAAAATGCATGGAAACCAAATCAACTCTAACTCTGAACCAAACAACCATGTATTGATCATATACATGTCTCTCGTGGGAACCAACCTCTGATAACCATAAGTGCTAAACTCTGGGAGAATCTCAGAATGCCAGCGAAAGGAATGCATGTTGCCTCTTAACCCTGAAGATTTTCAAGGGTGGAAATCTAGGGGTTAACAGACACGCAGTTACAGGAATGCCTAAGGTTGCAGCAAAGAAGCATGACCCTTGTAAGGGTTGCGCATTGGAAAAGTATGTCCGCAAGGCATTTCCATCTAGTGAGCATATGTCCAAGGGGATCTTGGATCTAATCCATTTAGATTTTTTTGGTCTTATGAGTGTGTTGTCAATTAGTGGCTTTGTTATGAACATAAAATATACATAAATAGATATTCATAACATAATAATAGTTAATAAATAATAATTATTAATAATGAAAGGTCATGTCTCAAAGGACATGACTATTGGTAAAGGGCACCCCTGCGTGGGTATATAAGCAGGCCCTCATTTCTTAATTGTAAATATCTCATCATCTCATTATATCTTATATATCTTATTTATTCATTTATTATTTACAGTCCTATATGGATTTCTTTGTTATATTCCAAGTATTTTGGATTATTCTTGTGTGAGCGAACTTTGTTCGTCTCAGGCTTCAGCTATTACATGATCTTTATTGATGAATACTCCAGGAAGCCCTGGATATACTTCCTTAGGACCAAGGATGAGGTCTTTGACAGGTTCAAGGAGTTCAGAGCTGTAGTGGAGAATTAGTCTGGTAGGAGGATCCAGGTACTTAGATCGGATAATGGGGGTGAGTACACCTCTATTGAGTTTGTGGAATATTGTGTTGTTGAGGGTATTAAGAAGGATCTCATGGTTCCTTATAACCCATAGCAGAATGGAGTGGCAGAGCGCAAGAACAGGACCATGGTGGGTGTAGCTCGTTCAATGATACATGATAATGTTTTAATGGACAAAGGCCTATCGCATAGTTGTATACATACAGAACAGGAGTCCCCATACCATTCTGGGGAAATTGAAAACTGAGGAGGTTTATACAGGTATTAGACCAGATGTGAGTCATCTTCACATCTTTGGAAATCTTTGTTATTGTCATGTCCCTTTTGAAAAGAGGACAAAGTTGGACCCCACAGGAGAGAAGGGGATATTGGTTGGTTACAGTGAGGTCTCCAAGGCCTACTGCATCTTTGTGCCAGCGCGCAAGAGGATTGTGGTAAGCAGGGACGTGTAGTTCAAGAAGGAGAAAGCCTTGAGGAGATCTAGAGATATGTCAGCGCAGGGAGAGGACCAGCAGGGACAGGACTGGGGGAAGAATATTGAGGAGGTACAATGTACGAAGTCACAGGCATAGGGTATAGGTACAAGTACTAGTGTTGAGAGGGAGACTGGTGGACAGGACAGTCAAGAGACTGGTGAGGAGGATGAGTTGTTCCATAG
>JASDQU010242875.1:219575-246551 GCA_032191745.1 Picea mariana
CCTAAGTGGTACAAGTCCACAGTCAATGATTCTAGACAGGTAGCACCTCCAGAGAGATCTTTTAGACAGAGTAAACCACTACAGAGACTTGGGTACATGGCACTCATGAATCATGACAGAGCTTATAGATGTCGAGCCTTCCACTTATGAGCAAGGTGCACAGCATGGAATGTGGCAGGAGGCCCTAATGGAGGAGTATGCCTCCATTATGAAGAACAATGTATGGGAAGTGGTGCAATGTATGGGAAGTGGTGCCTAGGACAGAGGACAAACGGGTAGTTGGTTCCATTGAATTTTTTATATGAGTCTTATATGAGATAATATTGTATATGAGATGATGTGATAGATTATGATGGATTGTATATGATGTATGTGAGATTCATTATTACAATGTTGAATGTGCTAAATATATAGAAAACCTAAAGGCACATATGGTGACTATCCATGAAAGGATGCATCTCTAATAATTATAATAACAATTTTTTTTTTATTTTTATTATTATTATTAATTATATTAATAATTATTAATCCAGAAGAATGTCTTCCCGATGATGTCCAAACATCAACACTCCAGGTAGCACCACCTCCAGAGAGATCTTTTAGACAGAGTAAACCACTACAGAGACTTAGGTACATGGCACTCATGAGTCATGACAAAGCTTATAGATGTTGAGCCTTCCACTTATGAGCAAGGTGCACAGCATGGAATGTGGCAGGAGGCCCTGATGGAGGAGTATGCCTCCATTATGAAGAACAATGTATGGGAAGTGGTGGCCAGGACAGAGAACAAACGAGTGGTTGGTTCCGTTGAATTTATGAGTCTTGTATGAGATAATATTGTATATGAAATGATGTGATAGATTATGATGGATTGTATATGATGTATGTGAGATTCATTATTACAATGTTGAATGTGCCAAATATATAGAGAACCTAAAGGCACATATGGTGACTATCCATGAAAGGATGCGTCTCTAATAATTATAATAACTATTTTATTATTATTATTATTATTATTATTATTATTATTATTATTAATCTGGGAGAATGTCTTCCCGATGATGTCCAAACATCAACACTCCATCTCAACGAGGGAGACATTCTTCACATCAAGCACCTCGAGTCCATAAGATTGCGCCTGGGCCATTCTCCTCGGTCAAATCAGCATGACCACTCTGGAAAATGTTAGACCGATGCTTCTAACTTCAACACTCCTTCTCAGCTAGGGAGAGATTCTGCATCACGCCAAGATTCTTGATTTCGAACTCTGAGGCCAACTTCCTCTTACACTTGTCAATGAGAATTTGATGTAATCCTCCCTGGCATGCACCCAGTTGATGTATACTTCTCCTCACATGCATTTCTAATCAACATAGATCGCTCCAACCTGGAGCAGGCATGTGATAGCACCTCGAGTCTCTTTAGTAAACTCTAAAACATCACTAGGTAATTACCCTCGAAAAATTTCAACTACTTAGAAACTTGAGTCTCTTCCTTAGATCACTTCCCATGTGTGAGAGAAAAAAAATATGTGTCTATTGTCGTGTCTTTCAAGTGTCTTTTTATAGTAATATTAAATTGATTCGAGACATGTCTCTTTGAAAATTAAATTTTATTTTATTTCTTATAAATAGTTGGAGAATACCTCCTGTAACTACCCAAAGATTAATTTGGTTATAATCCATCCACATAGTATTTGACTATGTTAAATTGTTCCTCCATAATTTATGTGATTCTTTGCATAAATATAGGTAGAAGTAAATATGCAGTACATTCTTAATATTTAGGTAATTAGACATTTTTACTAAAAATTACTGCCCACCATAATTTATGGAATTCTTTCTATAGAATAGGTAGGAGTAAAAAGTAAATATGTGGTACATAGAGACTGTAACAATCAGACAAAAAAGGAATCAAGCTCCAAAACAACAGAACAAGAAACATACCCAAAAAGCTATGCAGAAACAATCAAAGGGGATAAGAAGCTCTACAGAGAAAATTACAGGGACACTCCTCCACCGAGAAGATTCAAATTTCAGAATCAACAACTGGCAGAAACAGATAGGTCTCAGGAAGAAGAAGAATTCATAAGAGCACCTCCTTTCAGAAGATCTTCAACTCCCAGGTATCAAACTATCTTTTTTGGTTTATGTTATGCATGTAATAATTTTGGACATAAAGTTGTGTATCGTGTGATTGTGTTTCTCTCAGTTTCACGGTCAGAATTCGATCTCGACCCCGAGACTCTGACCAACAGACCCGACCCATACCGGCCCAGTGTTTCAACCAAAAGCTCTGATACCAATCTGTAACATACCCAGCCAGCCACAGGCCGGGGTATGCTATCTGCAAGCCCACCCTTGGACTTCTTTCTCATACCAATACCTTCTTTGTTTAATAAGGATGCATAAGATAAGAGAATTAAGGACATGCACAGCAATATGCAGCAAACATACATGCTCTAAAGATTCAATTTACGATAATAATATATACAACAGAAAACATTCATACACAGATAATAATATCACAACAGAGAGCACTTATCTTTATAAAAGATGACACCAACTCGCTACAGACCAAGGACGTTCCACCCAACCGTAGACACTACTGCTCCAAATCTCAACAGCGACGTCACCCCCGAGCCAGGGCTATGAATCCACAAGGACGGTTCCAGAGTGAACTTGGCTTCCCAAACCAGTCAGCTCTCAAGCGCTCACAGGCTTCCCAACACTCATAGCAATCCAAGTACCCAGCTCTCTTCTACCCAGCTTAAACCACCCGAGAGAACGGACCTCCACCTTTCTCTGCCACGCAATCCCTCAGGCAGTCCTTCCCCTTATTTGGGCCTCCAGCGCAACTAGTCCAGAATCTCAATGTTGGAACTCTCAAGACTCGCAGTTGTGAGCCATGCTGGACACAGGCCACTGCATCTCAGACATGCAGGCCTCAAGGAACGACTGGATCACACCAGCAACCACTACAGCCAACTATCCCATGGCTAATTCTGTTGCAATTCGGTCCCCCTTCCCGAGACCAATACGCAGGTGAGGATGGATGGAGGAGGTAAGTGCATGGGAGTGCGTGAGGGTAAGAATGAGGTAACACAAAGGTGACGGAGCGAACAAGCCAATGACCAACCCCACAATCAAAACAGGGGCGGGTTTAAGTAGGTTCATGGGAAAATCAAGAACCTCCTGGCCTCCCCAAGAAGCTCACGTAACCGNAAAGGTAATTAACATAGGAATAAACATTTAGCCTCTCAAGCCCCCTCTCTTGTGGAATCATAGCCCCCTATAACTCCAGTCCTTGTCCGTCTAGTAGCTAGCGATGTATTTATTATTAATAATGATAAAAACATTATATATATTGGGCACACTAGCCTTTTAATAATTGTTTGGGCACTCTAGCCTCTCAGTGTTGTAACAATACATTATTTAAAATGGAGTTTCAAAACATGGGGTGTTACACTCCCCATAGGGGTGCAGGTTCATATTATGGCCTTTGTATCTTTCGTGGACCACGACTTTCTAAGTTACCCTATTGTTTGTATGATGTAACTACAATGTTGTAAAACTCGTCTTGGGGAAAGTATCGGGTCCGGAATGTAACTTCTCGGTGACATCGGCGGAAAATATCAGAATATCTCAGAAAATGTCACAAGACAGGGGTCTAACTCGGAATATCTCGGAATATATGATGTAATATATGAAGCAATTTCAAAGAAATAAGAATATGTCAAGACTAGGAACCAAGCACGAAAGTAATCTTAAATACACTGTCATAAACATATAAGTTCCAATCTCCAACACTAAACAAGAAGCTATAAACCAATTTTTCAATGGTCCATATTTATACTTGAAAATTCCTAGCATGCAATATAGGCTACTACACATAGTCCAACGAGCCAAAAAATTATGATTATTTGCAAAATTACAAGGTTAAACCATATTCCAGTACAACTTTGACATTGTAGCAAAAACTAGCTAGAAAGTGACTAAAATTACTAAAATATAGCCCAGCCAAATTAATCAAAGAATAACAAACCAGTATTTGGCAATGTTAACCTGCCTTTTCTGGCTTCCCAAAATGGGGGAGGTCACTACACTGGAGTGCAGCATCAAATTATAGCTCTAAATACAAGGAATACTAGCATGCATTGTAGTTTATTTATGTAAAGTTGTAAGACTGTCCAAACCAGGGAAGCAAGGGCTATTACACTTAGAAAACAGAAATTTTGAAAGTGAGGGTGGCATTTCCTATGACAGTAGATAAGGATGGGATGATTATTACTTACCACATCTTTTACAACTCCAACCTCAGGTGCTGCTGGGGTTTTGTGCTTAGATAAATTACCAGCATTTAAAACAGTTCCCGAGATTCTTTTACGGGCACCATCAGCAGCAGAATTGCTCCATGGATTATCCCCACTATCCTGGCCACCTGAAAACTCCAAAGGATCAACATAACTGTTACACTAGGCAGCATTCAAATCCATTATCACATGAATATACCTGACTGCTTATTTGCAGTTGCACCAACTGCTCTGGTCCCACTACTTTGTCCTCCAGGAGCACCCTAAAAAAAATAACCAAATCTAAGACTGATATTTGATAGAATGGACTTAACTCCATGAAACCTAACATCATACAAGAAAAGCTACTCACAATAGTCCTTTGGGGCATGTTTCCAATCTGGGTCTGTTGGCACTTCAAAATGGTCCAATCAAATACATAGTCAAATTGAAAACCTGCATTCTCAAGACAGCAAGAAAGTGAGCTATAGAAACATCTTAACCCGACAACTATAAAAATCATTCCAATTCTAAAAAATGTTTTATGCAAAACTAATTTTCCATTATGAAAAATTAAAAAAAAATCTGGAAAAGTTTATCCATAAAATAACCAAAAGATTCAGTACAAACTTTACATGCTGCAATTTTCCAAAATATTTGAGACACAGGTGATCTGTACAAACTGGTGTTGCAAATAGCGCCAATATATTATCAGCAGCATTGCGATATATCATGACTCTTTCAGAATACCAATAATATCCCCTTGAATATTTTGTGATTTTTTAGAGTTTTGAATATATCACGATATATTGCCAAAAAATTGCAAGTCGATAGAATTTATCGCCGGGTCTGCAACAGGTGAGATATATAATCCAATTTTCAATCTCTTTTGCCCCAATTTGCAAAGCAAAAGCAAGGGATTGAGAGGAAAGGAGAATTTCACCATCTTCCATTGAGTTGAAGGGGGGAAATTGAGTGTTGTCATCACTATTATTGGCTTCATTATAGAGTGGAGATTGATTCACATTTCAATTTCCATATTCTTAGGTACGTGTAATAATTTAAGCATGTATTGTGTTTGTGTTTTGAGATTTCACATAGGGTTTGCAATTTCCATTAGATTTCCCTCTTCTTGCCAATTTTTAATAAGAGATTTAACATTTATGTAGATCTGACTTTTTATTTGCAACATTCTTATGTGTTGATTTTCATTTCCTTTTCAGCCCTAGGTTTAAACACTGCCTATGAAAATGTTAAGAATTAGAGCTCAAGCAAGACAAAATAATAATTGGTGGAAAAGGTTTTATGCCATTCTGTTGCATTTTGTATTGATCTCATGATATGAATTTATAGTACATGGATTGGACCACTTTTAGATCTCGATCTCATTGACAACTCATCGATGGATCATAACAACACCTCATCTATAGATAAGGATTACAACCCATAAGTAGGTGGTCTCGGACTTTGTGATTGTTTAGAGACCCACATTCGTTATAACATTCCCCCCCTCAATCACAAGTCTGAATAATAGTACCAGTAAGGAAACAATAACTGGTATCATCTTCAGTCTCCAATCTAAAACTTTGGAACTGAGCTTCGATGAAGATATGCCTAAAAAACCACTAATATCTGGATCTTGAATAGTTCTTCTAGAAGTGGACAGTTGCCATGTCTGAACATTCCCATTCTTTTGATAAGCATTCAAATAGTTGATTTGAGAAGCATATCGTGCTTCTAGGGAATAAGTCACTGGGAATACGCCTACCTACAAATAAAAAAAATGGTCTGGTCAAAGCTTTCAAGCCATAGATAGTCACGTTACAGATGTTACAGAAGCAAACAGTCCCGTCAAAGTGGTCTAAGACAAAACAACTTGTCCTAGACCAGTTGCTATGCTGGAATTCCCAAATGTTGATTTATTTTTATGACTGATAGGACTTCAAATCTTGAAGCCTGACTATCATCATTGATATCTGATATTCCCCCGTCAAGTGTAAGGTGAAATTTATTGAAGTTTGTTGAAAGGATCCAAGCTTGAGCTTTGGATTCTTCTGTTCTTCAATGATTCATAGTTGAAGGGATCCAAGCTTGAGCTTTGAATTCTTCTATTCTTCAATCATTCATAGTTGAAGGGATCCAAGCTTGAGCTTTGGATTCTCCTGTTCTTCAATTGTATTTGGTGGTTATGGTTGGTTGACTAGTAACCAATTTCATGAAATGTCTTTAGTCGTTTTGGTTGACCACTAACCATGTTGAGTTGAATAATGTGGTGGTTTTTGGTTGACCACTAACCATGTTAAGTTGAATAATTGTTTGAAAGCTTTTTGGTTTATTCATTTCTCCATGCAGCCATGTCTTTACCTCTGTCTTGACTAGACGATAAGACTTATGTAGCTTATTTACTTGTTGATTCCATCTCCAAGAATTTATCCATCCATAATGAATTGTTTTCTTAAACTTCTTCTTTTGACATTTTTCAAATAGGTAATTTGTCTTAGACAAGGATGGGGATCAAAACACTTATTTGGATATTCTCCATGTGACCAACTCTACGACCATGTTGGAACTTATTATCGATATTCTTAATTTCTTCAAGAAATCATGCACTTGCAAACTGAATTGGTTTGGAGTAATCTAGAATATGAAAGTTGTTACCTTTGTCATATCCCAAGCCATGTCGATTTTGGTTGAAATGTATTTCTTCCCAGGGCCTGACAATGTTGTTGGAAAGATTGCATTGATCATGTACAACTTCATCTTCATTTGTAGCTGAAGTTGTTTCGCTGAGTTGCTCATGAGTGGACTTTTCATCTCAAGCATCATCATCATCATAAAGAGGGTTGTTCTAAATGAGGACTAGTTCAGAATGCTTTACCGACAGCCGATTTTTGAGATCCTTGATTTCATCATTCAATAGTTGAGATTGAGATTGCAGCAAATGAACCTTTGTTTGCATGACTCGCAAACATGTAAAAACAATTTCCAATGTTTCGTTGGCCAGTATAACCAAATTTCTCTCTGTTGTTTCTAGCAAAGTTTCCAATAATGAAACAAATTCCATGATTTTAGCCATCGCTCACTTGTACTCTTGAACTTGTTTTAAGAAAGCTAACGGTGTCAATGACTACCGAAAAATGCACCCCAAACTGTGATTATTACAATGATTTGAGTTTCAACTACTCAAGCTTGTCAATTTTGACTCAACTATTTCAATGTGGACTCAAAAATACAATGACTCAATCAATTTATGGGTGTCGGGTTCAACAAAGAATGCACCCGTAAATTAAAATGCAATTCAACTTGAGTTTGACACTTCCAAAAAGAACTATTGCAAGTAGCAATTGATCTTCAAATTAGCTTGAATTTCCCTTTGCTTTCAGTGACTGAAGTATAATTTGATATCCTTGTCGATGCTTGAATGCATGTGGTTTGATTGTATGTGCTTGATAATATGTGCACAAATTCATCAGTTTGTGCGTGAATTTTATTGTTTTGATATATGTGCTTGATTGTATGTGCACAAATTCATCAGTTTGTGCTTGAATTTTATTAACTTGATGTATATCATAAATTACAATTGTGTTTATGTCAAAACTAGACAATAAACATCATAAGCATCAAAGTGAATAGCCAAGTGAATAGCCATCCAGATCAATCACCATTATACATTGTTCATTTGATCTCCCTATTCAATTTCGAGACCGACCAAAAAACACAATCAAAAGAGAATTTCAATTTTATTAAGTTTATTTTAATCTTTCTTCTTTCAAGCATTTCAATGTTTGAAAAGATCTCTCACATTCCTTTACAAATTAAATTTTCTCTTGGCTCAATAAGATCCCATTTGGGACATTCATGCACAACTATTGCATAACTTAATCCTTGTTTATAACCCACAAACACCAACACCCAATTACACTAGTTCTATTTCATTCGTTTATTGCACATGTGGACATTTTGAAATTCTTACAAATGAATTTTCATATATGCGTTGCACATGGGATAAATCACCTTAATAAATATACCTCAATTGTCAAGGCTTTCCATCTAGCATTTGCGTTTTCAGATGAAGAGGCCACTAGAGTTGTGGATCGACTATTATGATCTGCAATCGGATGACATAATGTAGGTGTTCGAATCATTCCACATTGCTCGTGGGTGCGAGATGCTCCACATGAACCTAGAGAAGACACAAAAGCTAGATCGTTTCCCTCGAATCACCTCCATACAAAACTGATCTTGGCAGAGAAACAATGCATTATGTGCACCTACACCTTCTCTGATAGCAACAAGTCAAGGGATCAAATCTGCAGGCTAAAGATTGAGATTCTGGCAGAGTTTTCTTATTCCAAACCTATTTTTTATAGATCTCTTGTTGAACATGGATATCCCACATCAGGATCCGATAGTAGAGATCTAGTGTGTTAAAATTCTGCTTAAGCAATTAAGTGTATTCAGTAGTCTTTAGCTTTTAACAATTAGAACAATAACTACATGCATCAAGATCACTGAAAGAAAGACATCCACAATATACACAAAATTTATCCTCAGAAACCCTCTTGGGGGAGAAAACCCAACAAAGCTTCTTCAATATAGATTAGTCAACAAGTACAATGTCTCTCTTCAAGGGAGATCTTACAAAACAGAAGATAACCAAAATATAGACCAGAAACCCTAACCAGAATATGGTAGCGCACCACTAGACCAAGATAGGCCTCCAAGAGATAACCAAAACCCTTCACCAAAACACCCTTACTCTATAGTTGCATCTCCTCCTCAGACTTGCGCACTTTTCCTTGAGAGAGAGAACTTGTGTTGTGTGTCTACTTCAAATGAGGCGCCTAGCCTCTAATAAATACAAGTTCAGCCACCCTGAAATTAGGTCAGGGCCGACTTGTACAAATGTTACTTTCGAATTTGCATTTTACTTTTAAAATGGCATAATAGGGTCGACTTTACAAATACAACTTAATATTATTCTTTTAGGGTTTTGACTTGGGCTAATACAATTAAATAAAATAAAGATATCTTCCAAAGCTACTCAAACTTCAACACTCCCTCTTAGCAAGAAAGATATTCTTCTGGCACGACTGTCACGACTGCTTCTGCACTTATATACACTTGACCATTGACTTGTTCACTTTCCATGAATCTTTATTGAAGAAGTTTTGTAACCACATCATGTATCCAGAGTCTCATCATCCTTCTGGGGTTTATGTCATCATAGGGCTTTAACTCGCCAGCTCACACAGAATCTGGCATCTAGTTCAAACAGAACTAGTAACTTACTAGCTCACACAGAATCTAGCATCTAGTTCATACAGAACTAGTAACTCGCCAACTCACACAGAATCTCGCAACTAGTTCATACAGAACTAGTAACCTGTAGTTGGCACACCAGGCAACCAGTCCACAGTGACCAGGCATCTAATCACAAGGATTAGGCGATTTAGTGTGCACACACTACCCATCTAGCCCAAGGCTAGAAAACACCTCCAACCACACAGGTTGGCCCTCCAGCTTGAAAAGTTGGGAAAATCGCTAACCCCGAAGGCTCAGCATCTGCTAACCTTGTGCAAGGTCATCATGATTGGTGCCATAGTTAGTAACGTCCCTGTGAATGACTACCCACTACTACTGCCACATTCTCATGTTGCTACCCTGGAATTGCATCTGTAACTCATTACTCCCTCTTACTAGGGAAGTCCCTCTGGACCACACCAAGCTTGTCCTTGAAGTACACAAACGTCACTCTCGATAGAGGCTTGGTCAACACGTCAGCTATCTTCTCATCTATAGCGACATACTGGAGCTTCCTTACTCCCTTCTACACCATATCTCTGATATAATGGTACCTGATCTCGATATGCTATGACTTGTCATGAAACATCGGGTTCTCTGACAACTTCTCACAACTTTGGTTGTCACACCATATACAAGTCACCTCTAACTCGAGATCAAACATTTCGGCAAGCAGCTTCCGAAGCCAAACTGCTTTGCTGCTAGTTGAACATGTTGTTATAGACTCTGCCTCAGCTGTACTGAGCGCCACACTAGTCTGCTTCCTGCTAAACCATGAGATCATAGTTAATCCCAGCTAAAGCAACATCCAGATGTACTCTTTCGGTCTATAACACTACCAGCCCAATCTGAATCATTAAAGCCTTGAAAGCTTATCTCACCATCTAAAACATGTTCGAGTCCATAGTCAATTGTACCTTTCGAGTACCTCAACACATGCTTTGCGCAACCAAGTGAACATGTCTTGGTTCAACCATATACTAACTCAAAGTGTTCATCGCAAAGCATATATATAGCCTTGTGTTCATTAAGTACATCAACGAACCAATCATCTGTCTATACATGCTGGCATCCACTGTCTCTGAAGATGTATCACTCAATAACTTCAGATTTGTCACCAACGGTGTAGGCATGGCTTTAGAATCCATCATTCTGAATCTCTGCAGAATCTCTACAATATATTTTCCTTGAATAAGGAAAATGTTACTCGATCTCTGCCATACCTCTAGACCTAAGAAATAATGCATCATACCAAAGTATTTCATCTCGAATTTTGTAGCAAGCTTCCACCTACTTTCAGTGATGAGCTTCTTGTCTCCTGTTAGAAACAGTTCATCCACATATAACAGTAATATCACTGGTCCACCATCTACAACCTTGTAGTAAAGGTTGGAATCTGCTTTACTCTTGGTAAAGCCCAAGCTCATCAAGAAATTGTCAATGCTACCATACCATGCTCTGGGTGCTTGCTTAATCCATACAAGGCTTTCTTCGATTTGCACACGTGTAAGAATGTCAGGTGTCTCGAAACCTTGTGGTTGCTCCACATACACTTCCTCTTCTATTACACCATTTAGAAAAGTTGTCTTCACGTCCATCTGGTCTACCTTCCACTTCATCACTGCAGCTATCACAAGTATAGCTCTAATCGAAGTGTATCTCGCCACAAAAGCAAATGTCTCCTCATAATATTTTCCTTCTTTCTAGGAGAAACCACGCGCCACGAACCTTGCCTTGTACTTCTCTACACTATCGTCTGTTGAATGTTGCGTCCTGTAAATCCACTTGGAACTTGTTATCCCCTACCCTCGGGATAACTAAAGAGATCATGTCTCAAGGCCAACAGGTCCTAGACATGGAGTGTTGAGCGTCGAATGACTTCAGCATGGCCCCGGGGGGGCCCTCTTTTCCTCAGTGCAGCCCATTTATCAACAGCAGCAATATCCATCCCACCAGCCTGGTCCTAAAGTAGCAGTAAGTCTTGCTCCATGAGGTAATGAGTCCAGGTATCATGGTATGTATCACTATGATTATTGAAGCACTTGAATATGTTGCATTGAATTCTCCTTCATTTCATAACGTTTGCTTGGAAATTATGCTCTTTGACTTGTTCATACCTAGAAGGGTGACATGATGCCCTACTAAGTTGATCTCCCTTTAAGATGGGTTGCCACTGGGTAGGCCTGTGAAAGGTCATCGTCCGTTCCCTCCATACTTACCACTTTCCATCTTTATTCCTCTCATCTCCCACCTACCTTTGTTCGGGCATTGAGATTTGCCACACTAGGAAGGGTTCTACCTTACCTTGTGGGAAGAAGGGGCTAAAGGCCCAGAGGGCAAAAGTAGTTGGCAAGAGTTAAAAGTCAAAAAATGAAACATTTGAGATGCTTCGCCCAAGGATTCCCGAGAAAGCAGTAAAAAGCTTCTCAGTAAGAAAAGGGAACCCATAAGATAAATAAACACTCGAGGTATTACTTGGTGGATGGGAGGTCTCATCATGAGCTGGCCTATTATGACCATGGGCATGTAGTGGTATGACACTACCATCAATCCGATCACCAAACCAGGGTAGTGGCTCTTGGTGGCATAGCCAAGAGAAAGGGGGTCTCATCACGAGCCAGCCTTCTCATTTCCGTGAAATGTGTGGATAATGTTGTCACCTCTAGTCACCAAGCCAGGACAGCATCCCTCAACTCTTCCCTTGAAGCATAAAAGAAAAAGATCAAAAGCAATGAAGCTAAGAATAAAAGGTAATGAATAGGCTAGGAAACAATGGCATCTATGACAAGGTCCAACTCGCCCTCTACAAAGGCACCCACAGGTAAGATTTGCATTTCATGTTATCACTGCACCCCATTCCCAAACACTTACTCCATGCCACACTTACATGACCTAGATTGGTTCTCACCTGGGAGACACCCCAAACTTAAGGAGGATTAGCCCAATAGGACACCTTGAGACCTTCTCCAAACCTGACTTGTTAAATTGCATAATGTCTTTGAGCATTTGTCTGGGTAAAAGGGGGTTTGATGCACATGTTTGGGTAATTTAATTATTGGATGTGATTTACATTTTATGATCTCTGTGATTTATGAACCCCTAGAGGGCGTACTTGTTGTTGATGCAGGACTTTGCCTGGTGGACAGGTACACATGGGGGAATGATTAGCTCGAACCTTCATGGGGCTGAAAAGCCCATAGATGGATGTTGTAACCCCAGCGAGGAGCAAGAAGACATCAGAGAATTGCACCAGGAAGAAAAAAGGATGTTTCCCTTGGAGACACCCTGGCAGGCCTAGACCCAGGGGGATCTTGCTCTTCCACTTGGACGTTGACCTTTGAGAGCCCATGACGTCACCATTATGACCATGTACGTCATCCAGAGCTAGGGTTTGCATTTTAAGGGCAGTTGTGTGTTGGTTGGCACGTGTGGGCATCATCCAAGGCCTTTGGAGGCCAAACGTTCTACATATGGAGCCCAACGTTCCACCTTAGGGACTCAACATCACCCTAGAAGGGCATGGCATCACCCTTGGAGATGATTTTAGGGCTTAATTAATTTTATTTATGTAAACAATTGGATTTTGATGTAATTTAGCCAGGTCAGCCTTTATTTGACCTAAAATTAATTAAAGGTCACTGGTTTTGTATAAAAAGAGAGAAAGTACTCTCATTTTTGGATCATCACTCATCACACACTAAGTGTGGTCTGCAATTTGCGCCCTGTTTGGGAGTTATTGGCTAAAATAGGGAAGCGCACTTGTCTTGGAGGCTAAAATTTGCAACTTGGATCATTTCTTAATGAAGTTACTTGGCAATCTAGGGTTTTATTGCTTGATTATTCTTGGTGAAGTAAATTTGCAATTCTTCATTTCATTTGAATGGTTATGGTATATTTGCTTATTCATGTTAAAGATTATGAAATTGCTTGCTTGACAAACCCTAGGAGTAAAGGACTTAAATTACTACTTCTTTGTTCTTCATTTGCTAGACTTTACTAAGGTGATTTTGACTTAGATAAACTTCTAGAGCCCTAAATACTAGCACTTTAGAGTAAGGAAGGAAGATTCGCTAGGGCCTAAAATTACTTACTCTCTAGTAAATTTGTCKTTAGGGTTTGGATGTTTGAGGCCTTGAAGTGCCAACACCTCCTCCAAACACCTCGTCTCCTTAAACAAGTATAATCATTGTCGTTGCCACCTCCAAGTAAAAACCGTCACCTATTGACTACATTACCCCATAAAGGCACCAATCTACTCACTATAGTGAATGATTGATSAAACAAACACTCAAACCTTTTTCCTTGAAACTTTTGCTAACTTCTACTAACCCTAAACTAGACTAATTCATTAGCTAACTTGATGTTGTTGCTAATCACTGCTACAGCCATACTAATTCATGCTAATTTGACGCATTCACCTACATAACTTGCACCTAACTCACTCAAAAATTGTTTGTGACAATTGTCAATCAATCTACTAGATAAATGCTAAGTTTACATGGTGTTTCCTTGCAATTTTGAGCACTAGAACTTGATATTGTTACAAAAGATTGCTACAGCCATCTAACTAGGCTCAAGCATGAAGTTCATTCCAATTTTAGCATTTTACTTGAACCATAGACAATTGCAGTTACACCATCAATTTGTTGTAGTAACCAAGATCACAAGAAGAAACACCATGCACAAGTACACAAGAAGTATCCTGGGAAACCCTTCTCAACAAGGGAAGAAAACCCAGCCAATCCTTTGCTATATTTTTCAAGAGAAAGACCTCCCACACCATAAACCTAGCACACAAAAGGGTGCTCACAAAACCTAGAAGACTAGCGCCCAAGAGAGGTGCGCACTTCAGCCCTAGAACAAATACTTGCTGAAATTTCCAAACTCACAGGTGTGTTGTGTTTCCTCAATGGGAAAATCGCCTTTATTTATATTAGACTGGACACATCAAAAGTGGTGTCTATTCGCACAACGGGGCCGACCTCAATAACTCAGAATATAATTAATAATTACAATATTAACTATCTTTTATATTAATTAACTTTCACTTTATGATGGGGCTTGTTATCCCGTAGCCTAGGGATAACTAAAGAGATTATGTCTTGAGGCCTACAAGTCCTAGACATGGAGTACCGAGAGCCATATTGACTTAAGCCTGGCCCTGGAGGACCCATCTTTCTTCTTTAGTGCCTCCACCTTGTCAGCAATAGCAGCATCCATCCCCATCCACCTAGTCCTTTAGCAGTAGTGGGTCTTGCTCCATCGGGTAATAAGTATGGATATCATGGTATGCGTCACTTTGATTCTGAAAACATTTGAATATGTGCATTCAATTCTTTTTACTTCTAACATGTGCTTGGACCTTATGCCTTTCCACTTGTCCACACCTGGGAATGTCAAGATGCCCTAGTAAGTTGGTTCCCATAAGGTGTGAGTTGCCACGAGGCGGGTTCATGAAAGGTCATTGTCCGTTCCCACCATACTTACCACTTTTCATCTTTTTCCCTCTCATCCATCCCATACATTGGTTCGGGCATTGGGTATGCCAAGCTAGCAAAGGGTTGTACCTTACCTTGTGGGAAGAAGGGGCTAAAGCCCGAGAGGGTAAAAGTAGTTGGCAAAAGATAAAAGCCAAAAGAACAAAACCTTCAGATGCTTGGCCCGGGGATCCCCGAGAAAGCAATAAAAGGCTTCTTAGCAAGAAACAGAGGGACACATAAAATAATAAAATCAAGACCTAGTTGGAGGATAGGGAGTCTCATCATGAGCCAACCTATTAGCTCCATGGGCATGTAGCAGTATGACACTACAATTCAGCTGGTCACCACGCCAAGGTAGTGGATCTTGGTGGCATAGCTAAGAGAAATGGGGTCTCATCACGAGCCAGCCTTCTCATCTCCATGAAATGCTTGTGGGTAACATTGTCACCACTGGTCACCACGCCAGGGCAGTGTCCCCTAACTAGTCTCTTGAAAGAAAAAGCAATAAGATAAAAAGATAAAAGGCATGAATGGGCTTGGAAACATCTGCATCCATGACAAGGTGCAGTTCACCCTCTTCAAAGGCACCCACAGGTAGGCCATACATTCCCTTGTCATCACTGCACCCATTGCTCGGACATCCCTTACCACCTCACCCACTTAAATGGCATGGATTTGTCTTCCCCTGCAAACATTCCACATCCAATGAGAACTAGCCCAATAGGACATCCTAACGTCCCCTCCAAACCTGGTTTGTAGAATAGCATAACGTCTTTGAGCACTTGCCTGGGAAAAGGGGGTTTTATGCACATGTTTAAATAACTTGATTATTAGATGTGATTGACATTGCTATGATCCATGTGACTTATGAGCCCGTGGAGGGCGTACTTGTTGTTGCAGGGCCATACTCGACGGACAGGTACACATGGGGAGATGACTAATTCGGACCTCCATAGGGCTAAAATCCCACCAAATGGATGTTGAGACCCCAACCGAGGGAAGAGATAGATTAGAAGTTTGCACCAGAGAGAGAGGAGGACGTTCCACCAGAGACAGCCTGGCAGTCTTGGACCCAGGGGGGTCTTGCCCTTCTCGCTATGATGTAGGCCTTGAAAGGCCCATGACATCACCCATCTGACCCATGACATCACCTAAGGTTTTGGACACTTTGGACGCAGTTGTGTGCCAAGCGGCACGTATGGTTTGATCCAGAGGCCTTAGGAGGCCTAACGTTTTGCTCCCAGAGGCCAACGTTGCCCAAAAAAGGCCTAACATCACCTTAAAAGGGCATGATGTCACCTTTTATGCTTGATTTAGGGTTTTCTTATGTCATTTAATGTAAAAACTGGATATTACATGTAAATTGGCCATGTCAACCTTTTTGACCTAATTCTGGTCATTGAAACTGTATAAATAAGGGTTTTTACCCTTGTATTTTTCACCATCTTTCACTCACACTTGGTGAGGTCTGAAATTTGTGCCCTATTTGGGGTTACATTACTGAAATTTAGTGCGTACTTGTTGAAGGGGGCTTATTTTGGACTATTTTGGCAAATTTCTTGGTGGAAGTGTTCAACTACAGTGTTTGTTAGATGATTCATGGTGGATGTAAGTAAACTTTCTGCAATTCTTCTTCATGGAATGGTTATAGTTATGTTTATCTTGCATTTACATTAAGATTATGAAATTGCTAGCTTAAAACCCTAGGAGGCTAAGCACATGTTATTGTCCTTGCCTTGATAGCTTTCACCTACTAGATTTTGCCAAGAAGTCGGTTTTCTTGAAGCTTTTGCTAAGGGCCTTGCCATTGCAACACCCTAGCACATTTTGCTTCATCTAAGCTGTCATTACTTCATCTTTGAGCTAAAGAAAGAGGAAAACTACTACGGCCTAGGGTTACTTACACCCTAGTAGCTATTTTCCCCCAAGGGTTTGGTAGTTGAAGCCTTGGGTTACCAACACTTCAACTATTGACCTCTCTTGTCTTTGGTTCTCTTACTATCATCTTTTCCTTCAACATTTGTTGCTACCTAAAAGACTCCATTTGCCCTAAAGGCACTAATCCAAGACTTGTTATTGAGGGATTGACAAAAACCACTATCAAAAGCTATACCTTGAGCTCTCTACTAACCACTCCTAACCTAGAATAGCCTAACCTACTAACTTAGTTGTTGTTGTTACAAAGATAAGCTACAACCATCTATTGCAGCACTAAAAGCATCTAAAAGCAATTGAAAAAGTTGATTAATGCACTGCCTTACTTGCTTCTGACAAATGCTAGTATTTTGATGTTAATGAGTGATTATTCTTGGTCATTTTGAAGCCATTTTAAGGCACTTATTGTGAATCCATTCTCTTATAAATACTGCTGCTACAAATTGTTAAAATTTCAGACCCCAACCCAATTTTAGTCTCGCTGATTTTTCAGCCAAAGTTAAATGCCCAAACCTAGTTTCCGCACAGTTTCAGCATATAAAAACTTAGCAGAAAATAAACTTCAGAACTGAAACATGAGGATTCTGAACATCATTTTCAACGTAGAAATAAAATATCAGCAGCATGCAAAACTCAGAAAATTATAGACAGAAATTTTTGGTCTAACTTTGACCCTGGAAAAACCCACAAGGGGAAAACCAGTGAGAGGGAGATTTTTATTATTTAGGAGCTTCAGAGAATTCTATTACAGCATATTCATCTTCAGAAATTTAAATGACAAACTTGTCTCGACAACCGTGCCAAATCTTCACACAGGAAAATGAGCCAACTCCTCAAAATTCTCTCCAAAATTTTCTGCTATCAAAAACATGTCTGCTCCTCGATTTCTGTGCCTCCAAAATGTTGTATGGTCACCTCGAAATATGTGCCAGCAACTTCAGCAAATTTCTGGACGCATTAATGGCTGTACGGCCGCCTTGAAAACAGTGCCAAACTTCCCAGAAAAACCACACAGCAATCTGTCTCGATTTCTGTGCCAAGAAAGGACTGTATAGACCTGTACGGAATCCGTACGATACGGCCTACACGTACCTGTCTGTCCCTCCTTGAAATTTGTGCCAACAGTACGTTGTATGCACTGATAAAATCCGTATTGTACGAACAAAATTAAATGTTGTTCGCTGTCTCAATTTCTGTGCACACAAATGGCTATACGGACCTCGAAATGCGTGTTGTATGGCCTCCTGTGTATGTTGAACCTTTGCCTTGATTTATGTGCTATTATCCAGCCTTGGAAAGCATGCCCTAGCTCTCAGAAATGGCTGCTCTCTTTCTGCTCGAAAATGCTCTCTCTCTTGCTCTCTCAAAATGAATGAACAACCCAAGAATGGGTGCGCCCCCTTGCCCTAATCGACCTCATGAGGGAAGGTGAGGAGTTTTCTAATCTAACGGTTGAGATTAGATTAGATGAGTGGCTGAGATTTGGTGTCTCTTCACTCACCCTCACTTTAGTCATAAAGTCACCTTTTAATTTGCATCTCACAAATTAATTTGGCTAGGACCCACATTAGGCACTTTCTCCCCCTTAGGCGCCTAGGGAAGAGAAACACTTGCCTTGGTACTTTATTTAATTAAAAAATTAACACAAATTTATGTTTGTTTCACCATTATATCAGCCATTTGCTTTTATTGATAAAGTTTGTGGTATTATGAAGTACTAACAGCAAGTTGTACTTGCGAAAGATATATTTTCTTGTTGCTTTGTTCCGAGCAGGTACATCTTGATACTTCACTACTTCACTGGTTAAAAACCTGAGACTGTCTAATCAGTGTGACTTGTAAGAGGGGACATTTTCATAGACATCTTAAACTTGCCTTCTCAAACACCTAGGTCACCGGGGACGTATCCGCTAGGCCATCAACCCTAAATAGAAAGAGGCATCCTATTGAGGTGGCAGTCATAGGATAACCTTTGTTACGCCAATTTGCCTTTCCATTAACCTTTTCCTTTGATCAAACTACAAATTGTGCGATAACAAGACCGACCTGTACCCTTTACATCACAATTAGGGTTACAGGTAAGTCTGACTCTTAGACAATATAGCAAGGGATCTCGCACACCCACTAATGCTCAACCACTAGGGGCACGTCCACCTGTGTTCAGACACAAGGACATCCAAGTCAACAGATCTCTATCTCACTATGCCTCACAAGAGAATCATCAGGATACACACTCACTAGTGCTCAGCCACTAGGATCACATCCACATGTGCTCAGCCACGGGAACGTCCTACTCAACAGATCTCTATCTCATTGAGTCTCACAAGAGAATCATCTAGAGTATCACATCATCTCAACTCTCTGCATAGAGGAGAACAGTAAACCCATCACATGGGCTCCTTCACCCCTCACAGGGGTATACATCGTTTCATCTCCATCTCAGAGAGAACGACACACCCAACTCATGGGCATCTTCCCTTCACAGGGGCACACAACGTTCCATCTCCGTCTCAGAGAGCAACGACACACCCATCTCATGGGCACACCCAACTCATGGGCTTCCTCACCCCACACAGGGGTACATAGCGTTCCATCTCCGTCTTAGAGAGGAACTACACCCATCTCATGAGCACACCCAACTCATGCGCTTCCTCACCCCACACAGGAGCACACAACGTTCCATCTCCATCTCAGAGAGGAACAACACACCCATCTCATGGACACACCCAACTCATGGGCTCTCTCACAGGCCGACTCACTCAGTCTGTGTCTTGGAGGATGTCTCACACAGCTATAATCATCAACACTCCCTCTCAGCTAGGGAGGCATTCTCCATCAAGGCAAGTCTCGCACTAAAGTACTCGAACTTTGTCTTGGCTGTCACTCCCTCTCAACTAGGGAGGTATTCTCCACCAGGCCAAGTCTCTCACGAAAGTACTCAAACTTCGTCTTGGCAATAGTCATCAACACTCCCTCTCAGCTAAGGAGGTATTCTCCACCAAGCCAGTCTCTCACGAAAGTACTCGAACTTCGTCTTGGCAAGCGGTTTTGTGAAGATATCTACAATCTGTTCATGTGTAGGAAGGTACTGCACGAGTATTGTTTTCCTCTACACCATGTCTTTGATATAATGATACTTTATCTCAATGTGTTTTGATCTATCATGAAACACTGGGTTCTCAGAGAGTTTCACACAGCTCTGGTTTTCACAATGAATAATGGTAGGATCCATCTCATGATCAAATAAATTTGTCAGAAGCTTGCGAAGCCACACTGCTTCGCGGACTGCCACACTCAATGCTATATATTTTGCTTTTGTGGTACTCAAGGCCAAAGAGCTTTCTTTCATGCTGCACCAGGAAACCAAGGCAGACCCCAAGGTAAGAATAACAATCAAATGTGCTCTTCCGGTCCACTGTGCTCCCTACCCAATCTGCATCGACATATCTCTACAAACTCAAGTATACACTGGAGGCATATTTCAAGCCATATCCAACAGTGCTTCGTAGATATCTCAATACATGCTTCGTTGCTATCCAGTGAGTCTGTCTCGACTRACTCGTGAACTGGCTAAGCACATTTGTTGCATAGCATATATCAGGTCTGGTGTTAACTAGATACATCAATGATCTAATCAGTTGTCGGTACACATGTGGATCAATCTCATCTGAATCGRAAGAAGCCTCATTCATCTTCTTCAAGTTCATCATCATTAGTGTAGGCATGGATTTGCAATCCATTATCTCGAATATTTCCACTGTATATTTTCCTTGACTCAGGAAAATCTCATCAGTTCTTTGCCATAMTTCTAGTCCCAAGAAGTAGTGCATCATACCCAGATCCTTCATCTCAAAAAAAGAAGTCAATGCTCGCTTGCATTCAGCAATAAGTCTTTCTGAACCGGTAAGGAATAAATCATCCACATACAAGACCAAGATCAGGCACTTGTTGCCGACAATATGATAATATAGGTTTGGATCGGCAACACTCTTGCTGAAATCCAAACTCATCAGGAATCCATCCATCTTCTCGTACCCAGCACGAGATGCCTGCTTTAGTCCATATAGGACTTTCTTCAACCTGTACACATGATTTCTCATCGTATGTCACGAATCCCTCTGGCTTCTTGTTGTAAACTTCTTCCTCAATCTCACCATTGAGAAAGGTTGTCTTTGCATCCATTTGATGTAGTTTCCAACTCATGGATGATAGTACGGATGGACGTGTATCGGGCTACTGGATCAAATGTCTCATCATAGTCAACTCCCTCTGCTTGTGAGAATCCTCTAGCTACAAATCTCGCTTTGTATTTCTCGACACTTCCATCAGTTGCATGCTTGATCTTATAGATCCACTTGGAAGTCACCACAGACTTCCCTTCTGGTCTCGGAACAATATCCCATACATCATTCTTCAAGATAGACCCGTATTCTTCTGTCATGGAATCTTGCCATACCTGTTCACCTGTCGCTTCTCCATGACAAGAAGGGTTAGAATCAATGATGTGGCTCATGGCTGAAAGGTAGCTCTAAAATCTCTTTGGTCTCTTGCTCTCTCGGGATGTGCCTTGAGGGGCTATATGTCCCTCTGCCTCCTGCAGAGTTTCTCAAGCCCAGGCAGGCCTTTTATGCCCTATGCAATATCTCTAGGCATATCATCTGGAGCAACTAGATTTGCTAGAACAATTGGATCAACTGGAAAAAAGTTTGTCTCCCTCTGAACTATTGAAGGGGGAGAAGGTATTGTCTCATTGTCAATCTCCACCTAAGATTCTTTGGATCTTTGAAAGACTATCTCTTCTTCAAAGACAACATCTCTTCTTATCTCAATCTATCTTTGACCAGCGATGTAGATCGGATATGCCTTCGAAGATTCGCTATATCCCACAAATGTACCCTTTCTCCCTGAAGGGTCTAACTTGGATCTCTTCTCTTTGGGTACATGAAAATACATTGGGCACCCAAATATCCTGAAGTGTTCAATCTCAGGCTTCACTCTGGTGAAGGCTTCTTCAGGAGTTATGTTCTTCAAAATCTGGTGAGGACTCTTGTTCTAAACATATATTGTTGTCATGCATGCTTCTACCCACAGAATCATAAGAAGACTCTGACTATGCATCATTGCTTTGGTTGCCTCAATGATGGTTCTGTTCTTCCTCCTTCTCAAATAGTTTTGACTCCCTCTGAGTCAAGTGACTCCCTCTAAAGTCTAAAGGATAACCATCTTCCTTTGTTGTTAACCTACCTGGAGTCTTCACTTCCAGTGTGTTGTTCCTCTTAATGCACTGAGATCCCTCTGGATCCATGATTGCAACAAAGGTTCCTTCCTCCTGCAAGTACCCTCGTGACAATGATACAAATAATATATACAAGTGCATACCTAAGAGTGCTGATATGATTTCTCTAATTGCACTTAGCTGATCTCTAATCTCTAACATCTTCATGACAAAGATAGCAACGGAGTCACCTTTTGTCATCTTGATATTTTGAAGTTGGCCCTTCAATGTAAGAGCTTGAGTAGAGGATTATCTTCCTTGCCTTGATGCCATCTTCCTTCTCTTCATTGGTAGCTGTCTCTGGTAAACCTTTTTGTATCACCCATAACAAGTCTTCCTCTTCAAAGATGACTTGAAATCTTGATTTCTAGGAACTGAAGTTGCTTGATCCATCAAGCCTATCTTCCACCAAGGTTTTTGTTCATCATATTTTCAAATTCTTCACAAACCCTTGCCACCTAGGCTACAAAACCTAACGGCTAGGCTAGGCTAGCAACCTCAGGTTTTGTTGGGCTTATGACTGCCAAAAATAAGCCTTAAAATCCAGAAGAACACAGGTAAGCTTGAAAGCTTCTTCGATGACCTACAGAAACCCTAAAACCAAAAGTCTACGGAAAATTGTGAAACCCTAGAAACCCTAGGGCCAAAAATTTAAAATGCTCGGAATTTCACTCTGAGAGTCTCTGGAGGTGCGTTGGAGGAGGTCGTACTCTCCTATGTCAAAATTAGCCCCAACATCCATGTATTAAGGGTTGAAACTAAAAAAGGAGGGTCGTACAGAATTTCTGGAAACCCTAAGAGGGCCATATGGTTCTGCAAAAAGAGGACAGCTTGCTTTGAATCCTTGTGCAATGGCTTCTTCAAGACCTATGCTCTGATACCATGTTGATTTTTCATTAAGCTAGGCTCAAGCATGAAGTTCATTCCAATTTTAGCATTTTACTTGAACCATAGACAATTGCAGTTACACCATAAATAATTTGATGCAATAACCAAGATTACAAGAAGAAACACCACAAGTACACAAGAAGTATCCTGGGAAACCCTTCTCAACAAGGGAAGAAAACCAAGCCAATACTTGGCTATATTTTTCAAGAGAAAGACCTCCCCCACCATAAACCTAGCACACAAAAGGGTGCTCACAAAACTTAGATGACTAGCGCCCAAGAGAGGTGTGTACTTCAGCCCTAGAACAAGTACTTGCTGAAATTTCCAAACTCACATGTGTGTTGTGATTCCTCAATGGGGAAATCACTTTTATTTATATTAGACTGGACACATCAAAAGTGGTGTCTATTGGCACAGCAGGGCCGACCTCAATAACTCAAAATATAATTAATAATTACAATATTAATTATATTTATATTAATTAACTTTCACTTTATGGTGGGGCCAACATGTACCCTTTACATCACAATTAGTGTTACAGGTAAGTCTAACTCTTAGACAATATAGCAAGGGATCTCGCACACCCACTAGTGCTCAGCGAGTAGGGGCACATCCACCTGTGTTCATCCATAGGTACGTCCAAGTCAACAGATCTCTATCCCACTGCGTCTCACAAGAGAATCATCATGATACACACTCACTAGTGCTCAGCCACTAGGATCACATCAACATGTGCTCAGCCATAGGAACGTCCTACTCAACAGATCTCTATCTCACTGAGTCTCACAAGTGAATCATCTGCAATATCACATCATCTCAACTCTCTGTGTTGATTAAGGTTGGTTGTCATTGATGTCAACCCTTGAAGAAAGCCTGGTAGCAAATTCCGGTAGCACAAAAGGTTTGAGTAATGGAACCAAGGTTGTTTCATGTATAATGGTATGAGTTTTAATATATTTGAAGGTAATATTATTCTATATGGATAGTACATGTCATGCCATTTCTGGTGGTATGTGGAACGACACATAACTCCTCACGATTTGAGAGTTATGACCTTACGAAGTTGGAGGACTCTCATATGTTTGCTTGAAGCCCCAAAAGGTCAAAGAAGTCAAAGAACTTGCAAAGAAGAAATTATTATTTAAATGATAAAGTAAAGTGACAAAGTCAAAAAGGATTATTTAAATAATAAAGTGAAGTGACAAAATCAAAGAAGATTATTTAAATGATAAAGTGAGGTGACAAAGTCAAGAAGGAATATTTAAATGATAAAGTAATGGAGAACTTTGTAATTATGGAAAGTGGTGAACCCTAAAAATGAAGAAAATAGGCTAAGTGACCTAGAAATAGGTTAAGTGACCTAGAAATGGGGTTAAGTGACCTAAAAGAGTATAAATAAGAGGCAAGGCTCTCTCATTTTACATCACACTCGAGCATATTGAATATCTATAGGTGATTGAAGTAACCAAAGGATATCTAAGCCGAATTTCAGAGGAAAGGTGAAGAAAGGAAGGTCGGAATTCAAGGGAGTATAAATTCTTGTGATGATGTTTTCTAAGGTATGTTATTTACAGGTCATCTCACCATTTTGGCAATAACTTTTTTTCTAGAATGATTCAGACCGTGAAATTGATAGGCCATTGGGGAAACATATTCAAGTATCTGTGGTAAAAAATTCAGCTTGTGGGTTGTTGTATTTTTGGAGTTACACTTCGTGGAAAATAGGGTTTGTGGCTAGTCCTGAAACTAGTCTAAAACAGGTGTTTCGGGTGAAAACATCATAACTTCTTCATAACAGATCCAAATTCCGTAAGACCAAATGTGTTGGTTAGAGTACAGTCTATAGTATGTTGTGTAACATTTTCAGATCAATTCAACAAATATTCCGTGCGGGGCACGCTCTACAAGATCGCTCTCTAGAATAAGCCAAAATTCAGCAAAGTATGCCATTTTTGCTATAACTCCTTTTCTGAGAGGTTCCAAGTAGTGCAACCTAGAGGAATTGCACAAAACACACGGAAGAACATTGTGTATCAGTTTTAGATCTTTATTCATTACAAGTACATAGTTATGATTATTTCAAGTTAGGGTTGTTGACTAATCCAAAACTAGTCATGTGAGACTAAAGATAAGTTTCATGAAAATGCTAGTCTCTTGTTGTTAAAGTTAAGGAAGGTTTGCAAGTATGTGATCATATACACCAGGTCTATTACAAAGTTACAAATCATATTTGGATGATGAAATTGATGAGGGCGTTTGGTTAAGGTACATGTTGGGTACATGGTTGAGACAAGTAGTTAATGAGTTGGCACATACATGAGGTGTATAGTTGATGATGTTGGTACATATTGATGAGTCATAGTTGATAAGTAATTGACACATGATTGGTACATACTTGGTACATGGTTGGACGCAGTTGTTTATGGTACAGGTTTATTACAGGTTGTTTGGTACAGGTTGGTGCATGGTTGATGCACTTGTTTATGGTACAAATTGATTACAAGTTGAGGTACAGGTTGATGCATGGTTGATGCATGGTTCAGGTTTATTGGTATAGGTTTACAGCGGTATATCTCACAGTGATAGTGTGACAATGGTTCCATCATTCTACTTCTACTTCAGAACGGTTGGACGGGGGAAGGACAGGTGGTTGTAGCCACCTTCCGGTTGTAGCCGGAGAACATAGGGGGTCGTAGCCTCCTTCTGGTTATAACAAGAGAATAGGGGACTTGGAGCTTCCTTCATGTTGTAGCCTAAGAAACAAGGGGGTTGGAGCATCCTTCCAGTTGCAGTTGGAAAACAAAGGAAGTTGGTGTTTCCAATGAATGTAATTCTTCAAGACATATAAGAAAAAGCATTCCATGGTTTTCTCCGTCTTTGGGTTTCCACGTGAAACACTGGTGTACTGTGTATGTGTATGATTGTTCATTGCTTATTTACTCTGCAGTTATTGGATGATAATGCTACATTGATATAACACTTGGACTATATGGTTAAAAATGATTAAATTGCTCTATTAATGATTCACCCCCCCTCTCAGTAATCCAACACTCTGCACAGAGGAGAACAGTAAACCCATCACATGGGCTCCTTCACCCCTCACAGGGGTACACATCGTTTCATCTCCATCTCAGAGAGAATGACATACCCAACTCATGGGCATCTTCGCTTCACAGGGGCACACAGCGTTCCATCTCCGTCTAAGAGAGGAACGACACACCCATCTCATGGGCACACCCAACTTATGGGCTTCCTCACCCCACACAGGGGTACACAGCATTCTATCTCCGTCTGAGAGAGGAACTACACACCCAACTCATGGGCTTATTCACCCCACACAGGGGCACATAGTGTTCCATCTCCGTCTCAGAGAGGAACAACACACCCATCTCATGGGCACACCCAACTCATGGGCTCTCTTACAGGCTGACTCACTCAGTCTGTGTCCTGGAGGATGTCTCACGCAGTTGTAATCATCAACACTCCCTCTTAGCTAGGGAGGCATTCTCCATCAAGTCTGTTATCGCACAATCTGTACTTGGCTAAAGCCCAAAGCAATTAGATACAAGATTGGCTTAACAAGGGATGACCTATCACTGTCACCTTAATAGGAAACCCCTTTCTATTCAGGAGTATATCAATGTACCCCAGGGGAGACTTCCTCAGTGACCTGAAGGTTTGAGAAGGCTAAGGCAAGAAAGTTTCCCCCTCTCACAAGTCACTCAATTTCAAAGGTTCTTTGTCATCTTATAGAGATGAAGCAAAAGATTAATGAAGTGTAACTGCCCAGAACAAGACAACAA